>PVKE010004941.1:0-33484 GCA_004027555.1 Craseonycteris thonglongyai
TAAGATGGTCTCTAGGTCCATCCATGTTGCCAGAAATGACTGTATTTCATCATTTCTTATCGCTGAGTAGTATTCCATTGTGTAAATGTACCACATCTTCTTTATCCAGTCATCTATCGAAGGGCATAATAAAATTAATCTTTAAAAAAAGAAAAAAAAAAGCCACACCCTGGAAGAAGCCCAGAAAGAAAACTCCCAATCTTATCTGGCCTCAGGCTTAGAAGTGATGCCAGGCAAAGACTTAGACTTAGAGGGTGAGTGGCAGTGAGCTCCCTCCAAAACCCAGCAAAGCTTCCATCTGCTACGTTTTATGTCTGAATGAAAAAGTTATGAATGAATTCTGACACCTGCTATGACATGGGTAAACCCTGAAAACATTATGCTCAGAGAAGTAAGCCAGACACAAAAGGACAGATACATACTGTATGATTCCACTTATATGAGGTCCCTAGAGGAGTGCGATTCATAGACAGGAAGCAGATGGTGGGAGCCAGGGCTAGGGGGAGAGAACAGGTAATTTAGTGTTTAATGGGGACAATTTCAGTTTGAGGACACAAGAAGAGTTCCAGAGATGGATGGTGGTGATGGTTGTACAACAATGATAATGGACTTAATGCCACTGAATTTTATACTTAAAAATGCTTAAGATGGTACATTTAATGTTATATATATTTTACCACAATAAAAAAAAATGGAAAAAGCTAAAACATGGAAGCAACACAGCATCCATGGATGGATGAATGGATAAACAAATTGTGGTCCATCCACATAATGAAATATTATTCAGCCTTAAAAAGGAAGAAGAACATTGCTGAACCTGCTATAACGTTGGGTGAACCTGCAACACCTTACGCTGAGTGAAATAAGCCAGACACAGAACAAACACTCTGTGATTCCAACCTATATGAGGTCCCTAAAGGAGTCAGATTCATGGAGACAGAAAGTAGGGTGTGGGCCAGGGGCTAAGGAAGAAAGAATAGGGAGTTATTGTTTAATGGGGACAGAGTGTCATATTTATAAGATGAAAAGAGTTATGGGGAGGAATGGTGGTGATGGCTGCACAACACTGTGAATGTATTTAATATCACCGACCTGTACCCTTAAGATGGTTATGATGGTAAATGTTAAGATACGGGTATTGGGGAAGCTGGGGTGGCTCGGTGGGTTAAGCACTCACTTTGCAGCACTGGGGACCGAGGATCGAATCCTGGCCCCGGCCCGTGCGAACCCATATGCTGAACTGGGGAGTTCCCCCAGTTCAGTTCTCTCTCTGTCTCTGTATCTCTCTCTTTCTCTCTCTCTGTCAAAAACAATAAAAGAAAAAAAAAAAAGATACGGGTATTTTGGGGAAGCTGGATAGCTCAGCGGGTTAAGCGCTCACTTTGCAGCCCTGGGGACTGAGGATCGAATCCCGGCTTGGGCCCATTTTCAGACCCATATGCTGAACCGGGGTGTGCTTCCCATGTGGGAGACCCCCAGTTCAGTTCTTGCCGGCCCCCACCCCACCCCCCCGATTTGGCCCCTGGCTCAAGGGGACATGCCTCCCATGCATGAAGCCCCCTAGCCTGGTTCCTGCCCTGCACTGCCCCTGCTCCTGCCCGCCTGTGTGAACCAAAACCACGAAGAAAACTGATGACGTACAACTATGGAGACTGCTAGGGCCCTCCCCTTCTCTTTCTGTCTCTCCCTGTCTCTGTCAAAAACAGTAAAATAAATCTTTAAAAATATATATGTGGGTATTTTAATATAATAAAAAAAATTGGGGGGAAAAGCTTAAATTCAGCCATATCAAATAAACATAATGATAATACATTAAACTGGAAAAACTGATAGCTATTTTAAATTTCAGTGAGTTAAGTTGGATTTAAAATTGTGTGAGGTTTCCTTAAAATTCTTTTCCTTGGAACTGATGACAAATTGGTGAAACAGGCAGATTCAGCTGACAGATGGGTCTGGAAAGCCAGCACTAAGGTATAAAAACATTTATCAAATGCAGACAAGTGGCAAACCCCCTGGTGAACACTGTGTGTGGACGACGGCAATGAACTCTCAGAATAACCCAATGAGGAAGGTGTCCCCAATTTAGATATGGTGGTGAAGAGCTTATCCCAGGTCACACAGGGAGAGAGGCTTCCCCTCAGGATTTGAGCCCAGGTGCTGTCTGCACTGCCTCCCCCAAATATGAGCTACTCACCAACATTTCATCTCCAGATTTCACATAGTAAGTTGGAATTCCTGCTTTTCCTAAAGAATCAAACCTGCTCAGGCTGGGCCTGTTTCCACATCGTGATTACTGATTGGGCCCCTCCAGATGGTTGGATTTCTAACCCCAGACTGAGAGAAAATCACTGGGCCCAGGCAGTGAAGTGAGTGAAGGTAAAGACACCTACTGGGTCACCACTCACCTCGGCGTATCCAAGGCCCGGATGACAGTTGAGAGGAGCCGGCCATCCCTTGAAGTCACCTGTGCCACATATTGAGGTGGTCCAAGGCCTGTGGCCTCCACAACCTTGGAGAAGGAGGGGCTGCTGGAGCAGTCACACAGGGAGCCAGGGAGGTGGCAGCAGTCACCCGTAGTCATGGCCACAGGGAGCGCCTCGTTCTCAGGACCCAAAGCCCATGGTCCCAGGAGCCTGGGTAGAGGCCAGCAGAGAGATGAAGGGCAAGGTTAGTGAGCTGGACACAGACCAAGGTTTGAATCCAGCTCTGAGGTTTGGTTACCCAATCTGTAAGCAGGGGCTTTGTAAGGGACTGTGAAAATTCAATGAGATCACACGTGCAACTCAGCCCAGGCCTGGCATACAGCAGGGGTTTGGTTATATTATCTCTAACTCTCCAAAGAAAAGCCAGGTTGGTCCAGTGCTCAAAGCTTGCAAGTCATCCCCAAATTCACCTTTCCAGACATGGTAATAGCACCTAACAGTTACTGAGCACTGTGTGGCAGACTCTGTGCTTGGCACTCCATGCCCACCAACCATTTAGAGGCTGGCTCTCTGTGAACTGGACTCCCAGGGCTAGGCTCAGAGCAGATGAACCTGCTTCTGAGTGAGGTAGAACTGAGCTAGCAACTTGGCCCCACAAAGGAAGGTGGTTAGTCACCTTGACCCATTTGGTTCACAGCCTCTTGTACTGCTCTGACTCCTTGACACCTCAGGCCATCAAGAAAGTGGCCCAGGCTGGGCAGGACCTTGGGAGCCCTGTCCCCACCAGAGCCTCTGTTCCATAGGAAAGGCCATGGAAGACAGCTGGAGCCTCAGGCAGCAATCCGAAGTCAGTTCTGGGTGGGTGACTGGAGCAGGATTTGGTGCCTCCTCCCCAGTATCTGACCTGCCACAAGAAACCCTAAGCAACCTCCCCATCCATCCCAGAACCAGTCAGCTAGACCTTCATGTTTCCCTCTGAGAATTTCATGAAAGTAACAGATGGCCTTCTATATGCCCGTGGAAGCTAATACAGGTGCCCTGGAACTAAGGATCTTGTCTCTAACTTGTCTCATCCTTTGTCTCCAGGAATTATGATCCAGAGACCCCAGAAATACTCACTGAGGTACCCCACAGTTGGCTTTTACCAATCCCTGCCAGTCAAAATCTGAGACTTAAAAGAAAGGGTGAGGGGAAAGCAACATAAGTTATTGACTAACTTTTGCACCAAGACAGTTGGCCAATATATCAAGGCCCTCTGAACAGCTCAGCCAGAAGTGTTCCTAGCCCAAAATGCCCTCTGAGCCGCCACAGCAAGGCCAGATAAGTGAGTATCAGCCAGAGACAGGAGGAGCTAGGAGGAAGGATGGCTGACCGAGATAACATCCGCAGGGCAGCAGCCAGTCTGCCGTACTGCATGTGCTGCTGTCCCTCCCAAGTGCCTGCAACCAGAACATCCGGCCCAGGTCAGCAGGGAAGCCGCTGGCCTCTCCAAGAGAATGCTCCTGCCCCTCCAAGGACTGGCCTTAACATTCCTGCCAGTAATTGGACATAACAGGAATCATCACAGCTCCTATATATTAAGTTCTGTCATTTCTTTTACTATCAAGGGGAAAAAAATACCAATGGTAAATCTGCTAATGTAAGGCCTGACAATGGCCAAAATAATAATAGCAGTTACTCGTTATTGAGGACCTACTGTATACTGGATACTGCGCTAAGCTCCCTGAACTCTAAACAGTTGTTTTAAGTGTCCCCTTCAAAGGTCACCTTCCCAGAGAGGACTTCCCTGAACACTCCAGCTAAGTGCCATTGGTGCCCACATTATTGCCCTCACAGAATGTACTCCCCTCAGATATGCTCTTATGTCTTCATCTACTTGTGTAGCCACATCTTTCTTCCATGCTTCAGTGAGCTCTGTGAAGGAGGGACTGAGATGGATTTGCTCTCTACTGTCCCCAGCACTTGGCCCTGCATCTGACACAGAGTGGCTACACCAATTTCTCAGCCCCTATTCTATGTAAAAGCAGACTTGTGTTATTAAGAAAAAGGTCCCTTGGTCTGCCAGTGCCCGTGGTGGGAGTCAAAGATGTTTAGAGGTTAAAGGTCTGTGCAAACCAGAGGCCTTGGCTTAGAAGAGACAAAGAGGCCAAACTCAAGGCTGGACACAGGATAGGATGGCTGCAGGCTAGACTCAGGTCTGGGGCTGCTGGGATGGGAGAGGGAACCAATGCTTAGGGCAAACTTGTCCCAGTGCCCAGGGGATGGATTTCACTGAGTCTTCACAACAAACCTATAAAGTAAGCCCCATTTGAGACTAAGGATCCAAGGAGCAGCTACTTGCCTAAGGTCACACAGCTAAGAAGGGACAGTGCTAGGACTTGAACTTAATCCAGTGAGTGGGTCTGGGACTCAAGAGACCTGGGTTCTTTAAATCCTAACTCTGTCATACATATTATGTGTCCTGGGACAAGTCACTTTCCTTATCAGAGCCTCATCCTTTTCTGTCAAGTAAACTGACAGAGTTGGTGAACTGTGTCTTCTGAGGGGCTTCCTGAGAAGGAGGCTCCAGGCTCAACTCCCTTGGCTAGGCCTGGGTGGCACTGCAGCAGCACAACCTTTCCAGATCTGCTCAACCTCCTTTTTCTGAAGGCAGGAAACTGAAGGAAGAGAAGTCTGAGGGCCCCAATCCCCCACAAGGTGCTCTTGGGCCAGCGGCTTCATTCTCTGGCCTCAGTTTTCTCATCTGTAAAATGGGAGTCAATGATACTCAGCTCAAAATTCTGTTAATATTAAGAAGTCAAAAAAATATTACCTTTTATTATAATTGCTGTCATCCATTTAGAGAGCTGTTGGGAGGGTTTGATGAGACAAGGCACAGTTAGTGCCTGACACACAATAAGCGCTCAATAAATGCTCATTGGTTTGTTTGTTTTTTTAATGATAAATATAGAACCTGTGAAATGTATTAATTCCTCATTACTCACACAGAGGGGCTCCTGTGTGCCCTTCAGTATTTCCATGGCTCTGTCCTGGAAGCCAGGTTCAAATCCCAGCTCTGCTCTTATTTGCTGTGTGGCCCCCGGCCAAAACAACCTCTCTGAGCCTCCATTTCCTCATCTGTATAAGGAACATTTCCAGTACTTGCACCTATTATGTTCCCTAGAGGACTAAATGAGCTAACTAACAACATAAATTCTGGCTAACCTGTTTTGAGCACCCACTAACAGCCAGGCACTTGGCTAAGCAAGTCCCTTCTACACAGCGGTGCCTTGCTCAACTATACTATTTACTATTTTCCAAGCAGAGCCCCTTTAAGGAGGTTGGGAAAGGACACAGGCCACTTATCGAGCGCCTACTGTGTGTCCGACACTCTCCTCATCATCTGCCACCTCCAGAATCCTCCCAACAGCCCCATTAGGTTGGCACTGGGATGACCCGGTTTCACAGACGGGGAAACTGAGACTCGTAGACGTCCCGCCGCCCTCGAGACTGTTCTGGAACTACGATTCCCTCGTTCCAAGGAAGGCTGAAGCCAAGGATCCGAGTCCAGCCGTCCCTCCTGGGGGCTAGGCTCGGGCCTCGAACCCAGGGCCATCCCGCGGATCGGCGTACCCCGGCCCCACCCGGCCGCCCGTGCTTACCTGATCCGCGGCCGGGCCGGGAGGCCGCGCAGGCCCCTCCGCTCGCCCTGGCCCGGTCCCGGCCCGGCCGGTCCCCGTCAGCGTCTCCTGCTCCGCTCAGGCCGGCACCTGCGTCCGGACACCGCCCGCCGAGCCGACAGAGCCAGGGGCCAATGGCGACCACCTCTCGCCCGCACTGGCCAATAGCCATGCATATCCCGCCCCAGGGCGTCCTGGGTCGCAGAGGTGCCCCCACCGGCGCCGCAGCTGCTGACTCCGCCCCTGACGCGTTCTGGCTCCGCCCCCAGTCCTGACCCCGCCCACCCCGGCACCGCGCGCCAGCGTAGCTGCTGGCGCCACCTGCAGATGACCAGTGCTTGTTAATAAATAAAACCGTTAACAGAATTTGACACCCGCCAGAGGGATTTGAGTGCTCATCACCTACCAGTACCTCCCTTATGCTTCTCATTAACCTTAGGGGAGAGAGGCACCATATAGTCACATTTTACAAATGGGAAACAAGCCTAGAGAGGTTAGGAGGCTGTGAAAGAGCCTAAAGCCAATATCATTTATTCATCATTCATTCTTTCATGCAATAGATTAATTCACTAGATATAAACAGTAAGAAGGACTATTATGACCCATGCCGGGGACACAATGTTGAGTAAGAGAAATATTGCTATCCTCATGGACCTCAATCTAGGAAGTAAGACCAATTATGCTATTATTAATTACAAAAGTAATAAATTGTAGCAATTGAAGGGGCATACCATACAATAATTTGGAAAGTTCATGAATATGTCCTTGAGGAAGAATCAATTGAACTGACAAGATGTGAGTAGTGGTTAACTGGAAGAAAGAGGGGGAGGGCAAAATCCAGCCATAGGGTTCAAGTAAATTTACATACAAAAAGCCTGAACTAGGGGATGCCAGGATGGCTCAGTGGGTTGAGTGCTCACTTTGCAGCCCCAGGGTACGAGGATCAAATCCCAGCCCTGGCTTGTGAGAACCCATATGCTGAACTGGGGTGTGCACCCAGTTCAGTTCTTGCCGGGGCCCATGCAGGAGGCCCCCGGCCCCATTCCTGCCCTGTGCAGCCCTGCACCCACCTGTAGAATGAAACTGTATCAAAAACTAATGACGTACAACTATGGAGACTGCTCTGGGCCCTCTCCCTTCTCTCTACCCCCACCCCGCCTCAAATAAATAAATAAATAAATAAATAAAAATCTTTAAAAAAAAAAACCTGAACTAGGAGAATTGCCTCAATATTCCTCTCCCCTCCTGCCTCTGCTTTTATTTAATATATAAATCAGCTCAATTACCTCAGTTAAATACCATTGTGTTATATACTAGGTTATATATTTTTTAATGGGAAAATAAATCATAACATTTTTTAAAAGGTTGTCTATGGAGAGGAGTAGGATGGAAGGGACAGAGGTAGAAACTAGACTTTTTAAACTATACCTTGTTCCTCTCTCAGGTCCTCACTTCCAAGATGACCAAGAAAAGAAGGAACAACAGTTTTGCCTAAAAGGGCCATGGCCTTGTGCAGCCTATTTGTTGCACCAAATACACCTGATGGGTGCTCAAGGACAAGGCCATTCAGAAGGTCATCATTCAAAACATAGTAGAGGCCACAGCTGTTCAGGGACATTTCCAAAGCGAGTATCTTCAATGCCTTTGTGTTTCCAAAGCTGTATGTGAAGTTACATTACTGTGTGAGTTGTGCCATTCACAGCAAGGTAGTCAGAAAATCATTTCCATGAAACCCAGAAAACCCAACACCCTCACCCCAACTGAGACCTGTGGGTGCTGCCCCATGATCTCTGCCAAAGCTCATGTAAAGAGCTAAGTCTTGGGATGCTGGGCTAGCTCTGCAGGTTGTGCACTTGCCTTGCAAACGTGAGGTTGGGCGACTGAATCCAAGCCCTGGCCCTGCAAACCCATATGCTGAACTGGGCACAACAACCGTTCCTGCCCTGCACAGCCCCATATCCACCTGTGTAAAATGAAACTATGTTTTGTCACCAACTGGCAAGAGTCAAGAAGAGAAAGAGACAGCAAGGATAGCCCCAAGAGTAATGGCATCCTAAGAGGAACAAGTAGTAGAAAATGCCAATATAAAAAACACCAACCAGGAAAATGAAAAAAAAAAAAGATGAAAGGAGCCAGATGCTAATAAGAGAGCGCCCTTGACTCTCCCTTTGGAAGCTGGAGAATATTGTGTGACTAGAGGAAATCGTAGGCAATTCTGTGTCAGGCAGCCCATCCAGCAGTATAGATGGGTTGTGATTCAGAGGTCTTAGAGACCCACGAGCAAGGATGGGAGTAGAGATTATGGAAAGGATTGGGGAGGAGATGAGGCAATTCATGCAAAAAAGCTGAGGGAAAAGCAACTGAGTCATAATTTTAGAGCAGTTAGCACGGACCACCCTCACCCTGACCATCATGATGAGTTTTGCCGTATGCCTTGAATGCTGATGTTTTCCCAGCAGTTGATAGGGATACATCTGCTTTCTAAGCATGCATATTCATAATGTACCTTTGTTGTAACCTTTTGATGTCATTTGTTTCTGATGGGTCTCTATCAGCTTCTAGTTGAAAGTTGTGTTTTTGACTGCCTCTAGGATTTTGTTAGCAAGAGAATTTTACTTAATGTATGGAAAGATGCCTATTAAAGCAGTTTAAAAAGCAAAAGAAAATGGACAAAGGAAAGAATTTAGTGTTTATGCTGGCCTATACAATCTGTACCTCAGGGTGAGCACATAGATGAGGGGAAATTTCTCTTTAGAGATTTATTCCAGAAATAAATGGATAGAATTTGAGTATCCCCTAATGGATTATGTATGAATTTAGGTGCTGCTTTGCAGTAGCTGCTAACACCACGAATGTGAAAGGGACATTATCTACTTCCTAGTGTATATACATACACAACATCACATGAGGTGCTCAACCCTAAATCTGATCAACCTCTAGATCTATTCATTTACAGGAAATCCTGGGGACAAAGGGGTAAGTGAAATGACACCATAGGTCTATAAGAGAAAAAGCAGAGTTGTGGTCACCAGGGGCTGGGGGAGTAGAAATAGCACTGACTCATAATGGAGTCTGGAATTCTCTTTGGAGTGGTGAAGAGGTTCTGGGTTAGACAGTGAAGGTTGCACAAACTTGTGAATATATTAAACACCACTGAATGTACATTTTAAAATGGCGAATTTTATGTTATGAGAATTTTATCTCAATTTTTTAAAAAGCAAAAAGAAAGAAAGACATCCTAGGGAAGCCATCAGCAAAATGAATACAAATGACCCTTTTTTTTTTTTTTTCAGGTTGGTTTTTAAAAAATTATTATTATTAGTTTCAGGTGTACCAAGTGACCCATTTCTTAAAATGATAGTAAAAGGCAAGAAAAATAAGAGATCAAAGGAGGGGAATATATTATAGCTTAAAAGAGATATATCAACCATTTGAACAAGTGGACTGTATTTGAATACTGATTCAAACCATCAAAAATATTTAAGAGGAAGCTGGGATGGCTCAGCGGGTTAAGTGCTCACTTTGTAGTCCCAGGGACCGAGGATTGAATACCAGCCCTGGCTCGTGTGGACCTATATGCTGAACTAGGGTGTGCTTCCCATGCAGGCGGCCCCTAGTTCAGTTCTCACCCCATGATTCAGCCCCTGGCTCAAGGGGGTGTGCCTCCCATTCAGCAGGCCCCCAACCCAGTTCCCACCTTGTGCAGCCCCCTGCCTATCTGTGTGGAACAAAACCATGTAGAAAACTGATGATGTGCAGCTATGGAGACTGCTCTGGGCCCTCCCCCTTCTCTCTGTCTCTCTCTGTCTCTCTCTGACTCTGTCAAAAACAATAAAATAAATCTTTAAAAATATTTAAGATAATCAGGGAGATGTGAACACTGGCTAGATATGTGACAATATTAAGGAATTACTGCTCATTTCTTTAGATATAATAATAGTATTTGAAGTTTTGTTACAAAAAAATAAGGACTTTTTATTTTAGAGCTGCCTACTGAAATATTTCTAGCTGGCACATCTGGGATTTGCCAGAAGAAGGGGAATAAGGTGAAACCAGATGGTTGAAGTTAGTGGTGGCATATAGAGATTCATTTGATGTAAGGAACTTCCAAATGTGCAGAGAATTTCTATGAGTTTATGTGAGCCAAACTGATGACATTGCCAGGGAGCAAGATCTCAAACACTCCAGAGAATAAGTTTGCAGTTTCTTTAATGCATTGAAAATTAAGGAGGGAACATAAGGAGGATGACATGGAGGTGGGAGAAAGCAAGGTGGGGATTGGCTTATAAAATGGTTAAGGGGAAGCCGGGATGGCTCAGTGGGTTAAGCGCTCACTTTGCAGCCCCAGGGACCGAGGATCGAATCCTGGCCCTGGCCCGTGCGGACCCATATACTGAACTGGGGTGTGCCCCCCGTTTGGGTCTCACTGGGGTGAGACCCCGGCCCAGTTCCTGCCCTGTGCAGCCCCTCACCCACCTGTGGAATGAAACTATGTGGAAAAACCAATAATGTGCAGGTATGGAGACTGTTCTAGGCCCTCCCCCTCTCTCTGTCTATCTCTCTTTCTCTGCCAAAAACAATAAAAATACATCTTTAGAATGGTTAAGATTATTTGCTCTCTTGAAGGTGGTTATGTTTTAGAAGGGGTCTGAAAAGAGGCATTGCAAAGGTGTGTTAACCTAGGTGCAAAAGAACAATGCACAGGGCTGTATTAAGGCAAAGATAGAACATTTTACTAAAGAAGTTATATGCCTGGGGTGTTACTACCCACCATGACCTGCCCAGTTAGGAACTTATGATCAAATCACCTGCAAGGTCACTTTCATACAACCACTTTTTTTTTTCTTTTGTTTAAAGATTATTTGAGAGAAGGTGGGGGAGAGGGAGAAAGAGACAGAAAGGGGAGAGTTCAGAGCAGTCTTCACAGTTGTACATCATAAGTTATGACATGGTTTCATTCCATACAGGTGGATGTGGGGCTGTGTAGGGCAGGAACCGAACTGGGGCCTCCCGCATGGGAGGTGAGAACCTTCACCACTGAGCCATCCAGTAGTTACCAGTTGTGCTGCAGTTCAGCATATGGATTTCCATGGGCCAGGGCCAGAAATAGAACCTCAGACCTTGCAATTGTAAGGCAAGTGCTCAACCATTGAGCTATCCTGGCACACCTCCATAGACTGGCTTTTTTTTTTTTTTTTTGGTCTACAGATTCATTAGACTATTCTCTCTGTTTTAGTATGTCTAAAATTTTCCATCATACAAGTATCTTCTCCATCTTGGCATGTCAGATCTGCATGTTCTCAGGCTGTAAGTATCTTTCTCTCTCCCTCTTTTTTTCTTTTCCTGAATAAAAACTTTTGATAACTGACTACCTAGTTGATGTTATTGTCCAGTCAACAATGGATAAATGCAATATGGTCCATCCACACTATGAGATATTATTCTTAGAAAAGGACATCCTGGGGATGCCAGGATAGCTCAGCAGATTGGAGGCTTGCCTTGAACTCCCAAGGTCCGTGATTCAATTCCCAGCTCCAGCAGGTACAGATCCACATTCTGAACTGTGATGCAACTGGTAACCACCAATCCTGGTGGCAAAGATTCTCGCCTCCTATATAGGTGCAGCCCCACATCCACCTGTGTGGAGTGAAACCATGTCACAACCAATGATGTACAACTACAGAGACTGCTCTGGGCCCTCCCCCTTCTCTCTTTCTCCTCTCTCTCTCTCTCTCTCTCTCACCTTCTCTCAAAACAATAAAAATATAAATCTAAAAAAGAAAACAGAAAAGAAAATCTTAGCACCTGCTACAACATGGATAAACCTTGAGGACATTATGATCAGTGACATAAGCCAGTTACAAAAGGACAAATACTGTGTGATTCCACTCATAGGAGTTAACTATGTGGACAAAAAAAGGGGGTTCGATGGAATGTAACCTCACAGAGTGAACTGATCATAAATCCCTGTAACTTCTTCAGTAAAAGGCTTGTCTTTGCCTTAAGCCCTGTCCATTGTTTGAATGCATTTAGGCTAACATGCCTGTGAAATGCCCCTTTACAGACCTCTCCATAAAGCATGGAAGAGAGCACATAATCTTAACTATTTTATAACCCAAACACCATCTTACTTTTTCCCACCTTCATGTAATATTTCTTAAAGATTTATTTTTATAGTTTTTGACAGAGAGAGATGCAGAGATAGAGACAGAGAGAAGGGAGAGGGCCCAGAACAGTCTCCATAGTTGCACATCATTGGTTTTTCCAGTTTCATTCCACAGGTGGGTGTGGGGCTGCACAGGGCAGGAACTGGGCCAGGGTCTCACCCCAGTGAGAATGGAACGGGGGGCACTCCCCAGTTCAGCATATGGGTCCACACGGGCCAGGGCCAGGATTCGATCCTTGGTCCCCAGGGCTGCAATGTGTCACTTAACCAACTGAACCATCCCGGCTTCCCCTTCATGTAATATTTCTTATGTTCTCACCTTAATCTCAAATGCATGAAACACTACAAACTGTTGTTCTCCAAAGTATTTTCCCCAGTCTGTTGAGATTTTGCTTCCAGGTGTATCCTGTCTGGCTCAAACAAATTTTTCGTTCATTTTAAATCTTTTTTTGTTTTTTGTTTTTGTTTTTGACAGAGAGAAGGGGGAGGGCCCAGAGCAGTCTCCACAGTTGTAAGTCAGCAGTTTTCAACATGGTTTCGCTCCACACAGGTGGGCAGGGGCCATGCAGGGAGGGAACTGGGCCAGGGGACTCCCTCATGGGAGGCACACCCCTGTGAACTGAGGGCCAAATTAGGGGCTTTCCATATGGAAAGCACACCCCAGTTCAGCGTGTGAGTCTGCACGGGCCAGGGCTTTATCCTCGGACCCCAGGGCTGCAAAGCAAGCGCTTAACCCATTGAGCCATCCCACCCCCCTTTATTTTTAAAGATGTATTATTTTTGACAGAGAGACAGAGAGAAGGGGGAGGGCCCAGAGCAGTCTCCACAGCTGCACATTAGTTTTCCAATATAGTTTCACTCCACAGGTGGGCGCAGGTCTGTGCAGGGCAGGAACCAGGCCCAGGACCTCCCCAATGGGAGGCACACCCCGGTGAAAGCCCAGTTCAGCATATGCGTCTGCATGGGCTGGGGCCGGGACATGATCCTCAGACCTTGGGGCTGCAAATGAGCACTCAACCCACTGAGCCATCCTGGCATCCCCTCAAATAAATTTTTGTGAACATTCATATAGATTTGGATGTTCTTACATTGACAAATTGATAGAGACAAAAGTAGAATGGTGGTGCCAGGGGCTGGGGGAGGGACGTTAGTGATTAATGGGGACAGAGTGTCAGTTTGGGAAGATGAGAAAGTTCTGTGGTTGGATGGTGGTGATGGGTGCACAACAATGTGAATGTGCTTAATGTCACTGAGCTGTGCACCTAAAAATGGTTAATATGGGTCAACTGTAATTGAAAAATTAAAAAAGAGTAAAAAAGGTGAAGGACAGTAAGTGGTCCAGGGAAAGCAGGGATGGCTCAGCGGGTTAAGCGCTTGCCTTGCAGCCCAAGGTCCGAGGATTGAGTCCCGGCCCATGTGGATCCTTATGCTGAACTGGGGTGTGCTTCCCATGTGGGAGGCTCCTAGTTCAGTTCTTGAGGGAGTGAACTTCCCATGTGGGAGGTGCCTGGTTCGGCCCCCAGCTCCCATGTAGAAGCCCCCCTCCAACCTCTGTTCCAGCCTTGTATGGCCCCCGCCTACCTGTGTGAAATGAAACCATGTCAAAAACTGATGATGTACAACTATGGAGTCTGCTCTGGGCCCACCCCCTTCTCTGTCTCTCAAAAACAATGAAATAAATCTTAAAAAAAAAAAAAAAGTGGTCCAACTATCCAGGTATAAAACAAGGAAGTCATGGGGATATAATGTACAGCATAGGAAACATAGTCAATAAAAATATTGTGACAGCATGATAGTGTCAGATGGTTGCTGGACTTACCACAGTGATCACTTCTTTAGGTATATGTTGACTATGGTGTATACCTGAAACTGATATAGTATGTTAGCTACATTTTTTAATAAAAATCTTTTTTAGTGGTTGAGATGGTAAGTTTTTTTTTTAATTAGTCTTACTTTCTTTAAGTTTTATTTATTTATTTTTGACAGAGAAATACAGAGACAGAGACAGAAAGAGAACTGAACTGGGGGAGTTCCCCAGTTCAGCGTATGGTTCCGCAAGGGCCGGGGCCGGGATTTGATCTTCGGTCCCCGGCGCTGCAAAATGAATGCTTAACCCACTGAGCCATCTGGCTTCCCCATAGATGGTAAGTTTTATGGTATGTATTTTACCATTAAAACAAAAGTAAAAACCCTGAAGACAATGCCTGGCACAAAGCAAGTATGTTGTGCTTATTAAATCACTGAAATTAAAGTTAACTGGTAGTATATGTTGTGAAATCAGGAGACACAGAGACGACCCTGGCACCAGGAATGTCTTGAAAAATCAAGCTGAGCAGAGGGCCAGCTCTCTTTGCTGCATCTAGCAAAGAGCTCTCCTCATTGCTGGTTTTTATTGATTTACATTGATAGGATTACCTATGTGATAACAATCATCAAAACACATAATCAAGAAAATACAGGAACCGGAGTATATACTGTTCCCGTAAAAACAAAATTAGAGAGTTTAAGATTCCCTTTAAGCTTCAGAAAAAGTTCTCCAGCATTGTTTAAGCTTCAGCACAAAATTCTCCTAGAATCCGTTTAAGCTTCAGCAAAAGTTCTCTTAGAATCAATCCCTCATCCCAAAAACCTGTTCCCCTAATCAGGAAGTACTTATCCTTCCTTTCATATTTAGATGCACTTCTTCTTTGAGGTTCCTTGAGGCTTGTTTACACTATCTTGTCACGAGGCTAACCATTAGCCAGCCCTGTTTTCAGGGCCGTGGTCTCCTATGTGTCAGACAGCATTCCAAGACTCAAGTCACATAGCTTTTAACTTTCTCTAATTCCTTTTACCTACAAGTATAAGTCACCTTTTTAATATTTCCACATTGGTGGACCAATAGAGACTTTTACAGTCAGAATAGCTTTCATAGTAAGTTATTTTATTGGCTCTTAATTCATAGTTGAATTTTTAAATGTCATTATTTGAATTAAGTTGATTGTACCTGTAGAAATTAGGAAACTTGCCTAATAAAAATAAATTTTTAAGACCAAAAAAAAAAAAAGTTAACTGGAACAGCATCACAACTGTCATTCCCAAGTGGACAGCCACATTGGTCTTATTCCCCAGTATATGCCAGGGCCTGACCAATCTGGCTCCAAAAGATTTGATCTTTGACTACTTGTCTCATTGCTTCATCTGGCCCCCATAAAACCTGTTCACCTTCAGCCCTCTCCACACCCCACCTTACCCAAACCCAGGGGTCAGCTCCTCTATAGTCTGTGTAAATGACCCCTGGAGTGTGAACCCCACCAGATCCCCTGCCCAGAGTGCTCCTTGGCCCCAAGCATGTGACCTGGCTCACCCCAACTGCTGTCAGAATAGCCTTTGCAATTTCAAGCTCTTCGAGAGGGATGTCTGGGTTTGCCCATCCCCCTGGCAAGGTAGTCAGAACCTGAAATCCAGAGGGCATAGATGCTCTTCTGGTGGTTTTCCTAGGGGTCAAAGGCACAAGTGTCTTCAGCCAAAGGATGGAACTTCTAGAATAGCTAGCTGCCAGCACTCAGGTGAGCGCACATACACTGGGTCATGGAGTCAGTGCAAGGAGGGGGTTAGATATGCCTCTTCCTCCTCCTCAACAGTAGGACCGGCCCTCAGCCCTGCACTGCCCCATGGGTGTGGGGAGCAGCAGAGCAGCAGAGCAGCAGAGCAGCAGAACCCCAGGTCACCTGCATTCCGTCACCAGCATCCCATTCGGCCCTCCTGAGAGGTCAGCCTGGGATGGAGGGACCTAGGGTAGGGCTAGTATCACCCACATCTCCTGGGATAGCCCCTTACCAGTCCTTGCTGAAACCCCAGGTAAGACGGCTGCCAGGTGGGGAGCAGACGGAAGCTATGAACAGTCCAACCCCCGGGGCTGGGAGTCTGGAGCAGTGGGCACACTCCCTCCCTTCCTGGAGGGCCGTCTTTAAGTCCCAGGGCCAGGAAGTTGAATTCAACCCCCAGCTTTCCTCCCTTCCTGCCACAAGGGCAGCTTGGGCAGGGCTCAAACCTGGTCTCGGTCCCTGCACAGCTGAGCCCACGGTGCAGCCCACCACAGAATGTGTGGTGAGGGGCCTGGCTCAGGGGTGGCCACCTGGCGAGGAGAAAGAAGACAAAGGCACGGCGGCAGGTTTCTGTCCAGGAAGTCGGATTATACATTTTAGTAACGGGCCAGAGAAACGAGGCATCGGGCAACAGTGCAGGAGGGGCCACAGGGAAAAAAAGAGATCGAGAGCTGGGGTTTGGCGTCAATCTTACAAAGTGTATAAAGAATCTGTGTTTCTCTACAATAACAAAAAAAAACAAAGGCTACAAGAGCAGTTGTATATACAAAACACGGAGATATTGCTTCACTTGCAAACAGGTTCCTGACCAGACAGGGAAACAAGACAGAGGAAGGGTGGGGAGTGCGCTGCGTGCAAAAAGGAGGGTAGAGACGGGGTCTTCTCCCAGCATAAATCTACAGGCAGGAGCTGGAGTCACGCACACATGGGAGAAGCTGGAGGTCAAAGGCATGTGCCGGTGCTGGCTGTGCGTGGGGAGTGGGGTGCCAGGAGCCTGTGTCTGCCTGCCCCCAGCCTCTGGTCACTTACTCTTCAGGCTTCAGCCCACAGGGGCTTTCCAGGTGGAAACCAGGGCCAGCTAGGCCAACTGGCCAGAGAGGGAAGGGGGCAATTGCTCCCTGGAGTCTGCCGTGAAAAACTGAAGGAGCCTGCTCGGTGTGCCCATCCTCTTGCCTCTGGCTGGCCCTGTCCATCCTGCCACTCTCCCCACCTTGCCCAGAGGCCCACTGGGACCCAAGAAGAGCAGGTGCAGCAGCGGGGCTTCAAGCTTCCCTGGTGCGGGGACAGGAGGTGCCACATGACTCCTGTTCTTCCTAAGCCCCAGTTGGCTTTGTGAAGGTCAAAGGGAGGGTGGGAGTTGGTCAGAGGGACAGAGGTCAGGGCAGGGAGGACAGCGCGGTGAGGGGCGGGCAGAGGACGAGGACGTGCACGCACACTCAGAAGAGGCGCGGGCGGTCACAGGTTCTGGCAGCACTGTAGCTTGTTCGGTTTTTGTCCATCAGTAGTGGGTGGTACGCTGATGTCCACCACGTTGTTGCCGGGGGACTCGTCGTGTGCTGCACGGTCTGCAATCTGCTTCTGTGACACGATGCGGTAGATCTCTGCAACGAGGGGCAGTGGGGTGAGTGCCCTGTGTGCCCCTGCCTGCAGTGACGCATCTGGATGTCACTTCCACTGGGGAGTGCCCTGGAGGCTGTGTCTAGAGCCCCTCCTAAATGCCCCCATGACATGAGGGTTCTCCCTGTACATTGAGCAAGGACAGAACACACACGTGGTCACAGAGGTCCCCCCAAGCCCAGACTTCTTCTCCAAGATCAGAGCCCGCCTCCTCCTCAGAATGATCTCCCAGAAGCCCCAGGGCTCTGGGCCTGAGGCTGCCTGCCTCCCCAGCTGGCTATTCTCTGATAAAGCCATGTTAGGACCCACCCATGGGAGCTGAGTTCAGGGACTGCTAGCAGAGGTGGGATCTAGCCTGACCTTGTGGAACATGACATGTGTGTTGTCCTATCTGCGCTGATCAGCAGGTTTAAGGAATAAAGGTGCAGGGGCTGCATTCAGGAGCAGGGGACCTGAGTGGCGGGTGCCCTTCCCACACCTCCCTCGGTGGGCCCACCGGGGTTCCCAGACCCCGCCAGCCCTGGGACCACCTGTGAGGATGTTCTTAAAAGCTTCCTCTACGTTGGTGGAGTCCAAAGCTGAGGTCTCAATGAAGGACAAGTTGTTCTTTTCTGGAACACAGAGAATATTGCCCAGGTAAGCAGGGGGAAGGGGGGTATCAGAGGGGCTCCCCTGTACCCTCTTGGGGACCCTGCCTGCCTCACCTGGCCCAGGAAATGAAGGGCTGGGGCCAAAGGGGTAGGACTGAGATGCCCAATCCTGGGGAGGGGAGGATGGCACTGCAGCCAGGGAAAGCTTAAAGGGACGGGGGAGGGGTGCTGCCTGCCTTCCAGATAGTTCTGTCACCTTAGTCACAGTCCCACCATCCCTGTGGGAGGCCCTGGCCCCATGTGAAGCCTTTTTCCAGCTGGTAGGCACTCACCTGCGAAGGCACGGGCCTCATCAGTGGGCACAGCCCGCAGGTGGCGCAGGTCGCTCTTGTTGCCCACCAGCATAATGACAATGTTGCTGTCAGCATGGTCCCGCAGCTCCTTCAGCCAGCGTTCCACGTTCTCATATGTCAGGTGCTTGGCGATGTCATATACCAGTAGCGCGCCTACGGCACCACGGTAGTACCTGCCAGGATGGGGCAGGGCCCAGGCATGAGCTGCCAAAGACACCCCACAGGGACCCCCAGGTTCTGTGCGTAGCAGCTCCTGGGCCCGAGCACAGAGCCAACTGAAGGGCGGCCATCATGGACTCAGGGGAGGAATCACCTCTAAGATTCAGCTCAGGACTGTGGGGGCCGGAGGAGGGAGTTCAGGGTCTGGAGTCAGAACACACCCACAAGCTCAGCCACAAAAAGCAACAAAACAACAACAGTACCGTCCATTTCAAATGGTACGTATGGTCAGCCTAGGGACAACAGTGCCCATGCAGAGAAAGGGTTGCAGCTGGGCAAGAGCTCCAATGCCTGACGTGACCTGGCCCACCAAGGAGACCAACGGACACACATCCACCGGAGAGAGTAAGATGAGGAGGTGACCAGGTCTCAGTGGGGGACAGCAAGTGACTCATGGAGAAATGGCTAGAGGGTTGGCTAGGTCTTGAAGGAGGCAGCTTGAGTGGGTCCTGAAGGCTGGGTGGCCAGGTGGCCATGGGGAACTGAGAGAAGAGGAAGACTGGGAATATGGTCGGGCAGGGCCAGCCAAGCAGGTAGGCTGGGCTCGGGCAGAGTGGAGCGGCCCATACTGTGCAGACAGTACCCAGAGAAACTGCAGTGCCTCAGAGGGAGTCCAGGGTCAGAGGGGCTGTGGGTATGCCCACCAGGGGTCACAGTATGGTCAAGAGTAGGTGCTGGTCTTCCTGAGGGTTCCACAGCTCCTAAGGGTCTCATCCCTCCACCAGGGGCCAACAATTCTCCAGGCTGTGCTCTCACCTTCTCCTCCTGCCCAACTCTTACCCATCCTTTGGGGTCCACTGGCCCCATGCCCATAGCCTCCTGCATCTCTCCGTCCTTGCCACTCACGCAGAGGTGATGGCGCGGTAGCGCTCCTGGCCAGCGGTGTCCCAGATCTGCGCCTTGATAGTCTTGCCATCCACCTGGATACTGCGGGTGGCGAACTCGACACCGATGGTGCTCTTGCTCTCCAGATTGAACTCGTTGCGGGTGAAACGGGACAGCAGGTTGCTCTTCCCTACGCCTGAGTCCCCGATGAGCACCACTGTGGGAACAAGAAGAAATGTAGGTGAGAGTCCCTGGGCCAGAGCAGGGCAGCACCCCCAAGCCAAGACCCATGTGTCAGCCACCACCACCACCACCCACAGAGCCTTCAGAGCAGTGCCTTGGGTATGGCAGACTGGCAGCAGCCAACAATAGGATGAAGCCAGAGCCCTAATACAGCCACTTGCCTGAGGCACCACGTTTCCAGGTGCAGAAGCCTAAGGTACGTTGGGCTTCCACAGTCACTGTAGACAGCATAATACCCCTGCCTGTGTCTGAGCCTTCAAAGCAGAGCCGTCCCAGCTGGGGCACAGGGACCCAGGCAGCCCAGCAGGCAACCTCCATTGCAACCTGGTGGCCCATGTAAGCTCCTGAGCTGGTGACGGTGGGAAAGTCACTTATCCTCTCTGGGCTACCTTTTCCACAGGTGTGAAAAGAAAGACAGGAACCAGCACCCCCTCGGGAAGAGCCTGCAGGTCAGAACTCAGTCAACATCCAGCCCACTGAGACAAGTCAGAGAACAATTATTATTATTGTTCTGCCAGGTTCCTACCTACAAGGGTCTGGCTCTGGAGTTTCCAGTAACAGGAAATGAGAAGAAGCTTCACGCCCCATGCCATGCTACTGCTCCTCACAGAAAGCTGCTGCAAGCAAACCCACGCTCAGCCTAGCGCAGCCAACTGGCCCATGTGGAGCAGGAATGTGCCCTGTGGACACAGCCTGGAGGGGACAGAGCCTGCTTCCCCTCCCATTACCTCACTCCCAGGGTTGGGCCCCGCTGCAGGGACATTCAGCTGTCCTGAACAAGGTAGAGCAGGCCTGGTAGGTCTCTCTCTTTAGGGGTGGGGACACAAGAGATGATCCAGGAAGGGTCTGGGTCCAGGAGGGCCATCCTCAGACCCAGGGCATACCAAGGTGACTTGAATCCCTGTGTGCGCACACATGCACAGGTGTATGTGCAACGCAGAAGAAACAACACACAGCAGTCTGACCAGATGTCCCAGCCAGAAACCACATGGACCCCCCAAGTGTGGGCCTTGGGATCTGGAACTCAAGGGTAGGTCTGCTCAGTGGAGAGCCATGGAGGCTGCAGGCTTGGTCACGCTAGACCGATGAAAAGTTTCTTCTCGATTAAAAATGTTACGTGTGCACGTCCCTCACTTCTTACCACCTTTACTGCCCGGACCCTAGTCCACATGGCCACTATCTCTCCCTGGGTTGCTTGTGCCAGCCTCCTCCCTGGTATCTAAGTTTCCTCTCATCCCCAACCAAGAGTGTTCTCCCCGCTGCAGACACCAGAGGGCGCCTGTAAGCACTTGAGTCAGGTCTTGTCCCTCTGCCCACATCTCTCCAGGGCTCCCACCTCCTTCTGGGTAAAAAGCCCAAGTCCTCCCCAAGTCCACAAGGCCCTGTACCACCTGCCCACATCCCCTCCACCTGCCATCACCTCCTCTCTGCCCCTCGCTCACTTTGCTCCTGCCACATGGGTTTCCTTGGGACTCAGAGATGAACAGGTGCACACTGCCCTTCGCCTGGAATGTTCTTCCCCAGGTACCTGCCTGGTTTCCACCCTCATCTCCTCTGAGTGGAACCTCAGATGGCACTTGATCGAGGAGGCTCTCCCTGACATCCTCTTAAAATCCCACTCCCTTGGGGAGGCCGGGATGGCTCAGTGGGTTAGGCGCTCGCTTTGCAGCTGGGAACTGGGGATCGAGTCCCGGCCCCGACCCGTGCGGAACCATGTGCTGAACTGGGAGCTCCCCCAGTTCAGTTCTCTCTCTGTCTCTGTATCTTGCTCTTGCTCTCTCTCTCTCTCTCTCTCTCTCCTCTGTCAAAAACAAACAAACAAACAAACAAACAAATAAATAAAAAATCCCACTCCCGCCAACACTCCCCACCCCTGGCTCTTTCTCCCACAGCTCTCCCCACGCTCTCATACTGGCCAGGTTTCACGCAGCTGTTTTTCACCAGCCTGCCTCAAGGGCGTGATCTCGGACAGGCTGGGTCCCTGCTGTATCTCCAGGACCTGGTGCAGGGCCTGGCACACAGAGTGAATAGCCTCCCAGGCCCACCTTCTCCCTCACCTGGAGGATGCCAAGGTCACCACCCTCAGGCAACAGGGAGGGCACAGCCCTCCAACCCAGCACCCTGTTTGGGCTGGCAGCTGCAGATCCAAGAACAATAAGAATAAGAACAGTGCTTAATGAATCTGTGTTGAGAAAGCCTTTGATTTGCATTGTCTCCCAGAAGCCTCTTGGAGACTTTTACAGATGAGAAACTGAAGCACAGACAGGGGACAGACAAGGCATGTGATAAGCAGCAGGTGGCAGAGCAGGGGTCTGAGTAGGGCTGCTCCCACTTCTCAACTATGCTCACCAGGGCCACCCAGCTGAAGTGGTTTAACAGGATTTGAACCCAGGTTTTCTAGATCCAGGACTGAGGTCAGCCTCTTCTTCACCCACTACCTGGAATATCCTGATTCTCTAAAGTAGCCAGAAAACTGCTCATCCTTCATAGCCCCTCAGTTCACACCTCTTCTCCCTCCAAATCACCAAGTGGCCTGGCCCATAAGACCTGTGATGATAGGGCCAGTGTCCCGACTTCAGACAAGGGTGGAAAATAGAGATGGACATGTGCCTGAGGTCCACCACCAAGGGCTCCCAACCACGTTGGTGGGGCCCCAAAGTGGCTCCTAGTCCACGTGGGGCCAGGCTGGACTGACTGTGAGGCCTACTACCCATACTCCAACCCCTCACCTCCTTCCCATGGCGGCCACAGGAACCTGGCCAAGGCCAGGGAGTTCATTCAGTTCTCAGGAATGAACAGGAAATGAGGAATGTCCCTTTTGGGCTCTCCCCTTCCTCCCTCACCTCCTCACTCCCTTCCCAGCCTTGCCCCAGGGTCAGGGTCCCCTTTGCCCCATCAGTTCTGTCCTGGCCCAGACAACAATCTCCTCAGCCCCACTGGCCAGGCCGGGTCCTAAAGGTTTTATTATTAAGTTCTCAGGGCCACCACAAACACAAATTTCATACTGTTATTCCCCTTGCACACTTGGGGACACTCAACCAAGAGTGGACAAGTCCTCCAGCCCAAGGTCACCTTCTGAAAACAGTGGAGGCCAACACAGGACAAGGGCCACCGGCCAATGCCCAGATAAATGGCGGAGAGCCTAGGCTGCCCGGGCACTCCCTGGCACAGGTGCCTGATGAAGAAAGGTAGCCAGCAAGGCAGGGGCCAGGCTGACCCTGAGTACATGCTGGGAATGAGAACAGCACTGTCAAAGGCACAAGTGATCTGTTGTCTTAGGGAAATAAAGGGCCCTTGAGAACATGACCCCCAGCACTTCCACAGAAGTTGGTGGCATCACTGGCCAGGAAATGGCCTCCCTGACAGGCCACTTGGCTGGCAGGGCAGGCAAGCCCAGTTGGCAAAAAGAAAGAACTGGCACCTCTTAAAGGCCGGGGTCCTGTGGCCTGAGCCATGACAGGGTGGCATCCCGGGGGTCCACACTCAGTCATTCAGGCAGGCTGAGCGGCCATTTGGGTGAGGGGCAGGCTTCTCTACTCCAGGTAGGGCAGGGCCCTGACACCCCTCCAGGAAGTGAGTCCTGACCATTACAGGCCCCAGGAACCAGCACTTGGGGGCACTCTTGTCACAGCTATTCCCAGGGGAATCAGAGAGCAGAGGACAGATGCCCAAAGCTGAGGCATAGGCAGGGCTGCCATTTGCAATGGGAGCAGATGATGTGCTCAGCTCCTAGTCCAGTGGGCCTGGTGGGGTACTGCTCCCCGACTCCACAGGAAGCTGCCTCAGGAGCACTTAGCAGAGAGAGGCAAGCAGCAGGGCTGGCCTGTCCCCTGGAACCAGTTGCTACTCTCTCCTCATCCCCTTTCCCAAAAGGACTCGCAGATGGGGCACAAGTGGACACAACCTAAAGGACAAGGCCCTGGGCCACCGTGGAAGCTTGCCACATGACCTCACAGGCCAGGTGAGTGGCGTGGGGCTCTGGGAAGGCCTTGGTGGCCCCTGGGGACACTGATGCTCCTACTATGGACTCAATAGCCCGGTCTATCAGAGGAGAGGTCAGGGGAGCCCCTGGGGACTGATTGGCAGGCTGGGGAAATGGATCAGAGCTGACAGGACAAAATGTTAGCAGGATAAATGTGAGAATCTAAAATTAGGTACAAATAAACAACCTCATTCCTGGGAAGGGGGGGATGTGCAACAAGGAAAATACCACATGGGGAAAACACCCAGGGGATCTGGTGGCCTGGGCCATGAGGTCAGGGGCGCCAACATGTGATGTGGCTGCCAAAACAAACAAGACTGGTGGGAGGGCTGGATAAGGGGCAGCCAGTGTCCCAAAACAAGAGGTATGGCCCCTCCACACCCAAGACAGGAGGTGACCAAATGCTGAGGAAGGCTGGGCATAGGGTTGGGGGTGGGAAAATGGCTGCCCCCTTTTCTCCTAAAAGGATTCCCATACAAGGTAGCAGGGTTAGAAAGAAAGTTGTCCCTTGTCAACCCTTTTTTTTTAGTTTGTTTTTAAGATTTATTGTTTTGACAGAGAGAGAGAGAGACAGAGAGAGACAGAGAGAAGGGGGAGGGCCCAGAGCAGTCTCCACAGTTGTACCTCATCAGTTTTCCACATGGTTTCATTCCACACAGGTGAGCGGAAGTCACGAAGGGCAGGAATGGGCTAGGGGGCCTCCTGCATGGGAAGCCCTCAGGGGGCGAACCAGGGGGTGAGAAGTGAACTGGGGCCTCCTACATGGGAAGCACACCCCTCTTCAGCATATGGGTCCACACAGGTAGGGGCCAGAATTCGATCCTTGGTCCCCAGGGCGACAAAGCTAGTGTTTAATCTGCTGAGCTATCCCGGCTTCCCTTTGTCAACCTTTCTGATGTGTCTTGTATGTCTCTCTAGTGCCTAGGCCTGACCCTCTGCAGGCCACAGGGTCTTGAGGGGCTGGGGGGGTGCAGCATATTCACACTTCTGTCTACCTGCCATATTGATGGTAGTGGCTTGCCTGCCTGCTGGTTTCCTTCCTCCCTTTATTCCTTCCTTCTTAATTTGTCAGAGCCAGAGTTTCCTTTTCCCATTTAAGGGTGTGAAATCCTGAGTGGATTTAAAGACAAACATTAAAGGATAACAAGGAGGTCCTTCAACAAGGTGTAACTGTGAAGGGGAGGGCTCAGATGACCACAATTTAGGGAACTCTGACCTGGCTTGAGAAGGTCAGCAGCACAGGGGGGCATCCTATGCCAGCTGCCCCATAAGCCAGATCAGCACTTCCAGGAAGTGGACTAGAGATGCGTCCTGGGAAGTTAGCAGCCACTCCACTGCCCCTGACCCAGTAACAGTATTTCTGGGAACATACTTCAAGGAAGTAACCCAAAGGGCAATAGATGACTAGCACAAACACTCGGAGCTGGGTTATTTATAACAGCACACAGTTGAAAATAACAAGCAGGAATGACCACAGAAGCCTGTAGGGGGTAACTAGGGAAATGCTCCCTGTCCTGGCAATGCCACATCCAGGCTGGTACCAAGCCCTGACCCAGGGGCAGCTGCATCAGGGCAAAAACTGGATTCCAGACCACCTGTCACCAGTCTCCAAAGCCCTGACAGAGCTTCCCCTGCCTCTGAGGTGAGCCCGCAAGGCTCAGTCACCACCACAGCCTTGGCCTGATACCTGCTGACCACACAGCCTCATCTACCAGTGACAGTTCTGCCTGCAGGCAGCTCCTAGACTCCATGGTGCTGTGTGACGACTTTGGGCTTTTGCATGGGAACTCCCTCTGCCCAGGAGTAGCCTTTCAAACACATGGATATCGCAGGTAGGGAGTGCCCCACACACTCCCCACATCCCCAAAGTCCCCAGCCCCAAGATGTTTGATGGTCATCCAAGGTTGGCTCCAGACACAGATACACTCCCAGGGATGGACAGGCTCCCCCAATTAGTGGAAGATGCCAATAGTTGGCGTCAGAGGCAGACCCTCACACAGCAGGTAGCAAGGCAAGCATGCTGCGCATGGGCCCAGGAGTTAGCTCTCATGGACTTCCACTGTCAGCCCGCCCAGCACTGACATCAAAGCACTTGGCAGAGGGCCAGCCTGGCACAGAAGGTACTGTAAGCCAATGACCCCTAAACCAGCCCAGCTGAGATGGACTCCAGCGATGTGTAGTGAGTCTCCCCGCTTGTGGGCCAAGGTGAAGGCGCTCCCCCAATGGCCCCAGGCCAGCAATGGCTGCCTGACCTGCCTAGGCCTTGAGGCTCCCAGAGCCCTCTGCCCCTCTGTCAGGAAAAATCCTCTAGCAGGTCGGCCCAGGTCTGAGACATCAGCACTAATGTGTTGCGGGAAGTGGTCTGACACCCCAGCCACAGATCATGGTGCAAGCTCCCCTAGATGAACTCCCTAAGTGTTAAAGCCCACAGCTGTTCTAGGTTCACATCTCGCTCCAACACTTATTCACTGCGTTCTTGTCCTGTTGCCTTGGGTCCCAATATAACCCAGATTGGGTAATATTGACCTCACAGGGCTGTGGTTAGGATTTCAATGAATTCACATGTGGAAAATGCTTAGGAAAGTGCAGGTACTTTGGGTTGTGCTATTAAGAGTTCTAAGAGCTGAGAGAGAACTGTTGCTGTTAACCACCAGGCGCTTCTCCACGGAATTCCGGATCCACACCCGATCCAATCACCCCCACCATACACGTCAACTCGCACAGTCCACCCATCCCTTCCCGGGCTCCGCCCCTCCCCTCTAGGACTCCTCCCCTAAAAGCACGGTCGCTGCCCACCCTCTAAGGAGCCCCGCCCCATCCACTCAGAGCATGTCTTGAACACACCCTCCATATCTTAGCCCAGCCTTTAAAAGCCCCGCCCCCACGCCAATGAAGATTTTCACCCAATCCGGCCAGGCAAACGCTAAGGAATCCCCGCCCCTTCCAGAGGTACCGCCCCTAACGGCCTCTCCCACCGCTTCGGGACCCACCCCCTCTGGGCTCCGGCCCCGCCTCAGCGCATCTAGGGCCCTAAGGCCCCTCTGGGCCACCCGTTCCGCACAGTTGCACACCACGGCCCAAAGCTGACAGAGCTCAGCCTGCCCCGGTTTTCCCAGCTGTTTGACCTGGGCACCAAGCTCCGGGCCTCGGTTGGGGCCTAGAGGCCTGGAAGCGCAGCTTCGGTCCGCCTGTCCGCTGCCTCCCCACCGCCCCCTCGCCCATCTGTACCCCACAGGCCGAACCTTTGAATAGGTAATCGTACTCGTCGTCCCGGGTCCCCATTGTCCTGGCGCTTCCGGCGGGATCGGCGACACCGCAGCCCCACCACAAACACCCAACGGGGGCGGAGCCGGCGCCGCACAGAGCGGGGCCAGATGGCCAATCAGCGGCGGGTGGCGTAGCGACCGGCACCCAGGACAGCCAATCGGAGGTGGAAGCAGAGTCCCCGAGGTGGGCGCCGCTTGGGATCCACCCTCCTCGCCCTCGGTCTCCTGGAGAAAGGCGGAAGGAATGCGGACCTTTCTGAAGTGACGGCGGCATTAGCCTATCAGAGGCGGACTCAGGAGGCGGAAGACTGGAAGAATGAAACGAATTGACGGAGCTAGTAGCCAATGAGAGTCTTGATTCAGAAAGTGTCCGAAGAGGACCTGTCCAGAAAGGGAAATAATACGTCCAGGTGATATTACGCTAGTTTACGTCCCGATGACGTCATAGGTCAATGTGTGTGGCTCTGGGCTTTCCTTCCCTCCCCCCTTAATGACCGTTTTCTGGGACCTCTACGCGGTGTCTTTTTCCCCTAGACGCCCCCTCTCCTCCCGGTTGCAGTTTCTGTTCCTACGTTGGTAACTCATTACGGCAACCCTCTGCCTCAGTTTTTCTTTTCTGTAAAACAGGAAAGAAACTCACTTCATGGAAATTTTTGAGGATATCTACAGATCATTTCCCTAAATACAACCATCCATTTTCTGTCATTAAGTCTTTGTTTAAAATTTTTATAAATCCTTATTAGGTGTCAAACTCTGTACAACATGATCTCCTCCCCTTCTCTGTCCCTTACCCTGTTTTATTCCACACACACACACACACACACACACACACACACACACACACGCCAGGATTAATCACTGCCTAACCTTAAAGTATGTCTTTCTTGACCCATTAATCTGTTTATATCCCAAGTCAACAGAATCATCAGTCCCATGAGGGCAGGGACTCAGTAAATACTTGAAATATGATGGATAATGTAAGCATAGAGCTCATGTGCTAGTTATTGTAACTGTAACTATAATTATTATTGCCTCCTGGGCCTTATTCCTGGGATGTTCATCAGTTGTCCCAGACACTACTTTGGCCTCTTTCCCAGTCCTCTGTTGTCATCCTTACCTCTCCCCATCAAAGGCACAGGTCATGTGCTTTTGTCTCCTCATTGCTTACTCCCATGCCCCTACCTCCTTTCCCCTCCCTCAGTTGCCTTTTTCTATCCTTCCTTCCTCCTAAATCTCTGACCACTTCTCACCCCCTTCACTGCCACCATCCTGATCCTGGCTCCATCATCTCCCCCCTGGACCTGTGCAGTTGCTTCCCTACCTCCAGGTCTCCCTGCTCTGCCCACACCCACACACTATTCTTCCCACAGAAGTCAGAGGGAGTCTTTTAAAACATGAGTCAGAAGATCATCTCCCTTTCCTGTTTAAAAATCGTTTAGTTCTTCCTTTAATAAAAATTTACTAATACCTACTAATAGCACTCAAAGTGCTGGGGACACACCAGTGAACAAGACAAAGTCTCAGGGAAGCTGGGATGGCTCAGGGGGTTGAGCACTCAACTTGCAGCCCCAGGGTCCAAGGATCAAGTCTTGACCCTGGCCCTTGCGGACCCATATGCTGAACTATGGTGTGCTTCCCATGTGGGAGGCCCTGGTTCAGCTCCTGCCCTGTGCAGCCCCAGCTCACCTGTGTGAAATGAACCCATGTTGAAAACTAATGACATACAACTATGAAGACTGCTCTGGGCCCTCCCCCTTCTCTCTATCTCTCTCTGTCAAAACAAAATAAATCTTAAACAAACAAAAAAAAAGACAAAGTCTCAACCCTCATGGAGCTGACAGTCTAATGGGGTCGGAAGAAGCAAGTAAACAACACTCACAAGATAGTTTCAGTATGGGAGGCATGTAATGAGGGGAATAATCTGGGTTATGTGATGGTGGAGCTCCTTAGTTAGGAAGGCAGGGAAGGCATCCTGGAGGAGGTGGCATTTGCACTGAGTCTCAGGTGTGAAAGGAGATAGTGGGAACAATGTTTCAGGCAGAGGAAATAGCAAGTGAGAGAGCCTGATGGGTCTAAACAGCCAGGAGGCTATGGTGGCTGACGCATGGGATCCAGGGCCCAGAGTTGAGATTAGGTGAAAAGGCAAAGCTGAAAGCCAGGCCAGGGTGGACCCTCTGGCCTTTGTCAGTACCCTACTGGCCAGCTGACTTGAATCCCTGCACATTCCAGCCAAACAACCCCTTTCCTACTCCACCTCCATTCACCACCCAGCTTCATGCACACAAATGCTGCAGCCAGATGGGGGTGGTCACTGATTCCCCAGACAAAGCTGCACTTCCTGCCCAGGCCACTAGGCTTTTGCTCTCACTGTGCCATCTTGAAATGCCATCTGCTTCCCCCATATTTGTAGAATTTCATCTTTCTTTGTAAAGTGATTTAAAAGCCAGGTCCACCTCATGAGCCCTTTTCTCCTGCTTGGGTCACGCTCCCCTCCTGGCCCCACCCCAGCATGACTCACAGCAATAATAATAAGGATAGCTGATGTTTATATTGTGAGCTAGACACTGTTGTGGGTCCTTTTCACATAATGCTACGTGAAATCCTGAAATCCTCAAGGCACCAGGAGAACAAGAAGGGGTAGTAGGGGGTTGGAGGGTAGGGTACCAGAACCATCCCCATTTTCCAGATGCAGAAAGTGAAGCCACAGAGCTTTAGTGGCCTGTCCCTGTTCACATAGGATATGGACGTGGTTAAGAGCCCCAGTTCTGGAGGTGGACAGGTCTGGATTCACATCTTGGCTACTAATGTGTCCCAAGAAGAGTTATGGGTCATCTTTCTAGAGAAAGAGGCCCCCATTGTTTTCCCAAGGAAATTCCTTAGAAGGAATAGTGGAAAGATATGTTCTATTAAAATGGCAGCTGGGGTCCAGGGCACAGGCAGAAGTTGTTTTTCTCAAACATGGGTTTGAGAGAGAGATCTCTCCAGGCCATATGACATGGGCAATAATTTTTAAGTGGTTCATTCAATAACATTGAACCACATACTGAGAAAGTCATACCTTTTGTCAAAAAAATTTTTTTGACAGAGACAGAGAAAAGGGGGAGGGGCCCAGAGCAGTCTCCACAGTTGCACGTCATCAGTTTTTCTACATAGTTTTATTCCACAGGTGGATGCAAGGCCATGCATGGGCAGGAACCAGCTGGGGGCAGGGGCTCAGGGCTGCTCAGGGCAGGAACTGGGCCCAGGGGCCTCCCACATGGGAAGCACGCCCAGGGCAGGAGCCAAACTGGGGGCCTCCCACATAGGCAGCTCACCCCAGCAAGAACTGAACTGAGGGCACATCCCAGTTCAGCGTAAGGGTCCGCACAGGCTGGGACTGGGATTCTATCCTGGGTTTCCAGGGCTACAAATGAGTGTTCAACCTGTTGAGCCATCCCAGGATCCCCTTTTTCAATTCTTAAAATCCTTTATTACCTATCAAGGAGCAAGGAGCGTGGCTTACTCTCTCTGACTCATATCTCTTGAACAATTTTCTAACCCTTGTCTCCCTTTTAAAACAGGGACTCAGACTGAGGACTGCAGAAGGCAATGGGATCAGCCTAGAATTTTCTTCCCTGTGTTACTGTGAAACTTTTTAAACACTTAGAAAATGTAAAGATTTGTACAGAGAACATTTCTGTCTTCATATCCCCACCACCCAGATTCCACGATTACAACAGTATCACATATCCATCTTTCTATTCACCCATTTATCATTTAATTTTTTGATACATTTCAGAGAAAGTTGAAGCTTTTGGGAGATCTAATGTATGGTATACTTGAAAGTTGGAAAGAAAAATTTAATTTTTAAAATATTTTTAAAAAGATTTATTGTTTGAGAGAAGGTAAAAGAGAGAGAGAAAAGGGAAAAGGGCCCAGAGCAGTCTCCATAGTTGTACATTATTATTTATAACATATTTTTGTTCCACACAGATAGATGTGGGGCCACACGGGTGGAAACCAAACTAGGGGCCTCCCACATGGGAGGTGAGAACCCTCGCTGCCATCTCAATGTTTACCAGTTGTACCACAATTCAGCATGTGGGTTTGCACGGGCTGGGACCAGGATTCAATCTTCAGACCTTGCCATTGCAAGGCAAGTGCTCAACCTGTTGAGCTATCCTGGCATCCCTGATAAAAAAGATTTTAGATGTTCTTACCTCAAAAAAGAAATGGCATTTATGTGATGCATGGAGGTGTTAGCTCATGCTATGGTGGTAATCATTTGAAATATTAAATTAACATATTGTAAACCTTAAACTTATACAAAGTCAATATCAATTATGTTTCAATAAAGCTGGAAAAAATTAAAAAAGAAAGAAAATTAACAGCATCAGTTCTCTCCGCCTTTAAACACTTCCGCATGCATATTATTAACTAAACTTCAATATTTGTTTATGCCTCTTTTTGTAGTTTCTTTTCTTTGAAGGTAGAATTTACATATAATGCATAAATCTTAGGGGTATGCAGAGACAAAGACATATACCAGAGTAACCCGCCTCTATCAAGGGTCAGAACATCACCATAACTTAGGGAAATCCCCTCACGCCCCTTCCTAGTCAATCCCCATTCCACCTTTTCAGGGGCAGCCACTATTCAGGGTGTGTGTGTGTGTGTGTGTGTGTGCATGCGCACACGTACCTGTGCCCTTGCACATGTGTGTGTTTCACCATTGATCAGTTTTCTAGCTATAATTTAAAAAAATTTTTTTTAGATTTATTTTTATTGTTTTTGGCAGAGAGAGAGAGAGAGAGAGAAAGGGGAGGGTCCCAGAGTAGTCTCCATGGTTACACATCATTAGTTTTCTACATAGTTTCATTCTACAGGTGAACACAGAGCTGCATGGGGCAGGAACTGGCTGGGGGTCTCCCATATAGGAAGCTCACCCCAGTGAAAACTGAACTGGGGGCACACCCCAGTTCAGCATATGGGTCCGCATGGGCCAGGGCCAGGATTTGATCCTTGGACCCCAGGGCTGCAAGGCGAGCACTTAACCCACCAAGCCATCTGGGCATCCCCTAGCTAGAATTTTAAACCTTTGGTATTGTTTTATTTTATCAACTTCAGTTTTATTATCCTATTTATGGCAGGTGATACTGTTTTTTTGCATGTGGTCGAGATATGTGTTTATGTTTTTAAAAACTGAGTCAAGCGGATGCCAGGATAGCTCAACTGATTGAGCACTTGCCTTGCAACTGGGAGATCCAGGGATCGAATTCCAGCCTGGCCTCTGCAAACCCACATGTTGAACTGTGGCACAACTGGCAACCACCAGGATGGCTGCAAAGGTTCTCACCTCCCATGTGGGAAGCTCCCAGTTTGGTTTGGCCCCGTGCAGCCCCATGTCCACCTGTGTGGAATGAAACTGTCACAACTGATGATGTACAACTATGATGTCTCTGTCTGTTTCTCTCTCTCACCTTCTCTCAATATAATAAAATAAATCTTGAAAAAAAGTCAGTAAGTGCTCATATGCCTGGCAGTGAGCTACTTTATGACTGTCATCTGGCTTAATTATTAACAGCATACCCCCTTTCACTCTCCAACGTCAGTTTGGACTGTCAATTATATAGGTCACCCCATGTGTAATGGAAGGGGCTTTGACAGTAAGCATGGCGCAGGCAGGGACTTGCCTTTCACTAGAGTATCCCAACACAGTACAGGGCTTACCATGTAGCAGGTGCTCAATAAATGTTTTTTGAATTTATATATAAGACTATCTGTAAAGTATCTAGCCATGCAATTTGAAAAATAAAGGCATTGCTGGCTGCATTTCTTCCAGACAGCCCTTGTATGTATTTATTAAAGCCAATTTAAAAGAAAACTGCAGGTGTGGCAAAAATGTAAAGAATTTACCCAAAACACTGCATTAATGTACACACTGGAGCTGTGCTGTCCAAATATGGGTGGCCATTAGCCTCTGTAACTATTGAGCCCTTGAAATATGGTTGGTCCAAACTGAGATGGGCCATGAGCATAAAATACACACCAGACTCCAAAAATTTAATCTAACAAACACAATGTCAAATATCGTGTTAGTAACTTTCATATTGATCGCATGTTGAAATGGTAATCTTTTTTTAAAACAAATTTTATTTACCCCTTTGATTTTTGAGAGAAGATGAGAGAGAAGGAGAGAGAGCGAAGGGGTAGGGCTCAGAGCAGTCTCCACAGTTGTACATCATTAGCTGTGACATGGTTCCATTCCACACAGGTGGATGTGGGGCCACGCAGGGGCGAGAACTGAACCAGGGGCCTCCTACATGGGAGGTGAGAACCTTTGCCACCGAGCCATCCCAGCAATTACTAGCTGCACCACAGTTCAGCATTTGGGTTTGCAAGGCTGGGGCTGGGATTCAGTCCCCGGACCTTGCAGCTGCAAGGCAAGCGCTCAACCTGTTGAGCTATCCTGGCATCCTACATCAGGTTCAATAGAATATATTTCTAAAATTAATTTCACCTGTCCATTTTACTTTATTTTGGTGTTTCCATTTTTATGTTTTAAAAACTGATGC
>PVKE010004941.1:33584-61750 GCA_004027555.1 Craseonycteris thonglongyai
AAAAAAAACAAACAAAAACTGATGCTAGAAAAAATAAAATTAAACATGTGACTGTCATATTTGTCACCTGGTGGGATGCTGAAAAGTTTAAGATCAAGAAGGGGTTCTTATTTATTAGCTGCTTCCAGAATGGTTGAACGGGGGTTCTATTTTGTAATTTTGAAAATAAAAATGAGATACACATCATGAAATAATAAATGAAGAAAATTAAAATCAGCTGTCAGCGGTGGTAGGAATAAGCAGTGTTGTCCTTAAGAATCAGGGAGTGTTCACCCTCTGCCCTGGGAACATGTTTATGTGGACTTTGAAACTGTCCACTTTTTCAAACAAACCTAAGGACACAGAAGAACAAAATGTTCTGAGGTTGCTTTTATTCCAAGAGTTTTGTGAGCTCCGCCCAGATACCATGGCACTGGCTCAACCCACAGTGTCCACATACAACAGCACCGAGAGGGCCCTGGGCCCCAGCAGTCAATGTGACTGAATCCGCCATTGAGGGACAACCTGGTTGCCCCCGAGTGGTCCCTCTTCATCCCCCACTCCTCGGGCGGGCGAGGAGCAGGCCTCAATGCCCCTTGGTCCCACGATTTGGGGTCTGTGCTGTGCAGTCCTGCAGCTCTGCCCTTCTCAGAGAGTATCACCTGCAGCCCCTGACTCAGAAAGGGGGCCTCTCCAGTCGTGGGCTGCTTCTCTGTCTACGAGGCTCCAGATGGCTCCTGCCTGGAGCCCCTGCCTAGGCAGGGAGTGGCCAAATGGTAGCCCAGAATCAGAGTCACTGTCCTGTAGGAGCCTGGGAACAGGCCCCAGCGAGGAGGCTAGGAGGCTGCTTTGGCTGCCGTGGGCTGGATCAGCATGGCGGTGGCCTGCAGTGGGTAGAAGCGGCCCCGCCAGGTCTTCCAGAAGATGCCCTTCTTACGCTGTTGCCGCTGCCGCGGGATGGAATGGAAGTACTGGCCGTTAAGGTTGGAGTGGCTGCAGGTACCAAACCACCAGCCACCTGCCGGGGTCAGAGAAAAGGGGCCATGGTTAGGCAGGGTCCTTGGGCCCCCACTGGGCCTGGGATGCGGGTAAAGCTAGGTATTGGACTTCATACGCTTCAGATGGGAGGACTTTGGCAGTGGTTGTCAATTGTGTTTGTAAAGAACCCCAGATTGTGACAGAGAAGCCTCAGAGACTCTGGGCTCCCCCAACCCAGTAACCCTAGCTGTCACATCTGTGACTGTGGCAAATTACTTCTCTGTGCCTGCCACATGGCCAACAATCGTTAAAGACTCTATGAGTGTCATCTGTCTCATCAGTTTATATTAGATTGAACCATATGAAATTACCAGTATTCCATCATTTTTTGGCCCACCAAAGGCAATTTGATTTGTTTCACTTCACAGGACCCAGTTTCTGCCTCGGATTTCATTAGAACAAGATGGGGTTTGTCTTGGTGGCTTTGCCACATGCCAGCCACCATTCCATAAATGTCATCTCATTGAATTTTCATAATAATCCTGTGGAATGGGCACTGTGATTATTCCCATTTTAAATATGAGGAAGCTGAGGGTGAGAGGTCAAGTCAGCTGCCCAAGGGCACACAGTAAGTAAGAAGAAGAGGGGAACGGATGGAAGGGGGGTTGCAGGCAGGGCAGGGAAACAGAAAGGCAGGGAGGAAAGGCCCCAGTAGGCAAGACAGAGAGGGACAGAGATCACTCACCAGAAAGGCTCTTGGCACAGTTCACGTCCCCGCGGAGGTCATGGTCCTGGTCCCAAGTGGAGAAGGGCAGGGAGAGGCCACTGGGTGCAACAGTGGTGGCACCCAGCTCGCTGGCCATGGGTGCAGTGAGCTGCAGGCTGTAGGCCGTGTCCTCGCCACCCAGGTGGATGGGGAACTGCAGCAACTCAGCATTGCCTTCCCAGTCCTTCAGCTGCACGGCTAGGCGGCTGCCGCGGTCCCCCAAAATCAAGTGCACCTTCTCCAGGCCCAGCCAGAACTCTCCTACAGTGGGAGAGGCCAAGGGGTGAGATGGGGACCTACCTCCATGGCATGCCCCTCCCCTGTGCCCCTGGCCCTCTGGAAATATTTACCTTGAGGATCTCCGAAGCCAGACTTGTAGGCTTCCCAGGACTGATTGAAGTCAACGGAGCCATCCTGGCGCCTCTGAATTATGGTCCAGCCTCCATCTGCCCAGAGAGGTACAAGGTCACCAGGAGAACCCTTCTCACAGGGGACCTGAAATCCTGCATCTGGCTCCCAAACCCTAAGCCACTTTCAAACCCAGAGAGGGCAATGCTCCCCTCAGTAATCCCAGCAGGACTGGAGAAAGTTGGTCCACAGAAGGTCTACTGTGTCCTAGCCTGCAGGCTGGGGCCTCAGCTTAGATCTTTGTCCCCAGGACCCAGCAGGGAAGGAAGGGATGGGAGCAAAGGAGGTGGGCTGCATTTGGCAGAAAGAGAACAGGCCCCATGACATACAGGGCACCCTAGTGGGCTAGTCCATCCTACCTGAGGTCATCTTGCAGTTAACCAGGAAAGGCAGGGACCCCCGTGGTTGGATCTGGAATAGTCCACTTTGCCGTTCTCCATCTTCAAACAGTTCTTGGCAGTCCCTGGGCAGCCCTGCAGGGCAAAGAGAGGGGTGGGGAGATTGAAGCAGAGAGCAGTTCTGGGGGGTCTCAGGAAACAGGCATGTCTAGGATCTGGGCAGTGGGCAACAGGGACATAAGGGGGGCAATCGTGAGTTCACGACACCCCCCCTTCTACTTGCCTAAAGTCTTCCATGGCTCCCCATGACCTTCCTCAGCATGACCTAGAAGGTGCCCCAGGACCAGCCTTTGCACTCAACCCTCCCTCCTCTCACACTGTATGTCTACCCTCTGGCTACACAGCCTTCCTTGTTCTATACACCCTCCTGCCACAGGGCCGTTGTACATGCTGGTCCCTCTGCCTAGAAAACTCTTCCCTCATACCTTATTCTGCTTCATTCTAAAGGTCCCAGTTTATGGAAGGAATCTCTTGACGCCCAGTGACTCTGAAACCAGGCCAGACCCCTAGAAAGGGGCATCAAGGACTTCCCAATCACAACCCTGGGGTCACCTGGTGGTCTCTCCCCACTTCCTTCATTGAAAGAGGGCTCCATGAGGCCAGGCACAGGGAGTGCTATTGGTCCACAGTCTGGCACCTGTGCCCAGGCTGATCATAACCCACAGCAGGTGTTTAGTAAAGACAATGAATGAATGATTGATGAATGAATGATTTCAAGAGCTGAAGTGGGGTGAAGGCAAGGGCTGAGCTGAGCTGACAGGCTCTGCTTTGTCTAGTGGGGGATGAGGATCATGTCTAGATGGGGCTTAAGGGGACACAGGCCCAGGCCTGGGATCTCAGGTATCAGAGGGGAAGCTGAATGATGGAGGAGTGAAGGAGGAAGGGAGGGAAGAGGTAAGGAGGAAGGAATGGGTAGGGCTGGTCTGCAAGCTGGGGAAGTCCCCGCCCCCAGCCCTGCAAAAAAAGTAGGGGAAAGGCCATGGGGGGGGTGTGTGTGAAAGGCCCAGGACCAAGACAAGGAGTGTGTCTATACAGCTGCAGGAGTGGGGGTGGGCTGAGAATGACTGGAGACACTTTCAGGCCCCTAGGGCAGCTCCCCTTTCCCCTACTTTCCTCTCTTCCAATCAGGACAGGCACTGGGCCAAACCACCAATGTGGCTCCCATTAGCACCAGCTGTTTGTCTCTCCAGCGCTGAACTTTCCCCTACTTGGCGAGAGTGAGCTGGAGTCTGGGAGTCCCCAAACCCACACGTGGTCCCCTCCTCCAATCTTCCCCACATTCCCCAGCTCAGAAGCCCCTCATCCCAGAAGAGCGGTTTGAGAGGGTTTGCTGGACCCTTTCTAGAGGGGTCAGGAGGAGCCACATGTTGGGGTGGGGAGTGGTGGGGTGGGGTCAAAGGAGCCCTCAACACTAGAGGGCTGAAAGCCAGCAACCAACCAGCCTGAGGGTGTGAAGCGGGGGTGGGGATCCGAACTTTCACTCAGTTGGCTGCAGACAGCCTCAGCAAGCCTGGTGATGGGACAGGGTAGGAGGACCACAGGTAAGCCAGCTGGGCCTGGGGCAGTGAACTTAGGGTGGGGCAGAGACACTGGGAGCTGGGAACCCATGTTGACATATATCAACATGTTTGTTTGGAGATTTGGAGCAATTTCAGGCATCACAATATAAGACTCAGAATTCCAGATGGTAGTAGGGGTCAGCTCTCTGTGGGAGTAGGGGGATGGGAAACGGATGATCAGGCACTTTAAGGCCAAGAGAGGGGTGATAAACCAGGTGTGTGGGTTAGGAGACCCAGATTTGTTCAAGATGCAAGAGTGAATGTTTCTAGCCAGGGAGATGGGGGTCCCATGCCCTCACTCCCTCTCCTAGATCCACATGCCAAGAGACTGTGGGGGGACCCAACCTTCAGAACCCCTTTCCAAGGCATGCATTTGCTGTTTACCCAATGAAGACTCCAGATTCCCTAGCTGGCACTCCCTTGTCTACCTGGAGCCCTCCTAGAAAGTTCCACCCTACAGGGAGGTGTCCCTGGGCTATATACCACCCACTTCCTCACACCCCTACAGTTCAAGCCCCTCTTGGACCCTCTTTCCCAACCCCTGCTCTATTAGTGACTAGCAAGGCTTTGGAGAAAGCCTCTTGCCCACTGGGAAGAAGGGTGGGCGGGCAAGGGCAGAGCTGAGGTGGGAGGTGCCTCTATCAGCCCTTGACCAAAGCCCACAGCCCGGGGCCAAGACCTCTCTCCTTCTCAGAAAGGTGGACCTGACAAGGACGGTTACAGGACTGTCCACTGTATATGTGTAGGGGGAGGGGGAGCTGCCAGAGGACAGCAAAGGGCTGGATGCTCACTGTGCAGGTGGCTGGTATTGTGAGCCAGGCCAACAAGCTGGGCCATCTTGGGTAGCCTCTTCCTTCTGGCTGGCTTGGTCACCTGGTGGCCTGGATGCATGGGAGCCATGAAACCCACCTGGGAAAGGACAGGAGGAGGGTGTCAGGTCTGGCTGAGTCAGGCTGCCCAGCCTGTCCTGCTCCACATCAGACCCACAGGTCCACTTTGACCGCCTTCCCCACGTGGGACATGCATAGGGCACCTGGTTCTGCAGATTCTGGATTTTCAGGTGCTGCTTCTCCAGGTGCCGCTGCTGCTGGGCTACCTTCTGGAATAGTTGCTCGATCCTGCTGTTCTGAGCCTTGAGCTGAGTCTGGAGGGAGTGTGAAAACTTTGGTGAGAACCTGATCTTCTGCCTCCAACCTGTCCATTCATCCACCCGTCCTCCTTCCAACTCTCCATCCTTTGACACCTGGGCAAGAGAGCTCAGGAGGCCCTTCCATCCACGCTCTTCCAGACCCGCAAGAGAACAGCAGGAGCGCGGACCGCCACCTCTGGGCGCACGTACCTGCAGGCTGCGGAGGGTGTCAGGGGCGGCCTCGCCGCCAGGGACTAGACTCGCGGGGACTTGAGGAGGCTCGGCGGTCGCCCGGGGCTCCTCGCAGGCGGCCCCGCATGCGCTCAGACGCCGTTCCAGTGCGCCCAGTTCCCCCCGGGTGCGCTCCACGTGCTCGCGCAGCCCATGGCCGAGCTGCAGGAGTCCGTGCGCTAGCACATTCACCTCGTCCCAGGACGCGAAGCGCGGCGGCTGCTCAGACGGCGCGGGGCGACCCTGCGCGCTCAGCAGCCCGGCGGTGGCGGCACACAGCATCAGGGCTGCTCCGGCAGTCGGTGCACAGCGCATCCTTCTGGGTGGCTTGGGAGCAGGGATGCAGGGACTCGGAGATACAGGAACTCTGGGCTGCAAGAGAACGCGAGGTCTGGAAACGCGGGGACGCTGGCGGAGCCTCTCGTGGGTGCATAAGCCACAGGGAAGGATCAGATCACGGTTTCAGGCCTTCTATGCTCGAAGTGTCCCCGCGACGCCCCCTTTATAAAGGGGGTGCGGGAGGGGCGGGGCAGCCTCGGAGGCGGAGGCAAGGCGTGTCGGGGGCGGGTTCTGCGACCGGAGGTGGGGTTCTGCGCGTTCCGGAGGGTGGTGTAGTTAGTTTGCGGGGTGCGGGGCGCCCTCCGAGTGCAAAACTCTGACTCCTCCCTACCAGGCCCAGATGTGCCTTCTCTGCGGACCATGGGAGATGTGACTGTACCTGTCCCCGCGGTCCCCTTCCCGGCACCGGATTTCCGAAGCCTCCCCTCCAGTTTCGCTCAGTGAGCGAAAGGGCACTGGCGTCGGTGGGGGTTGGGCGCGCGGGCGGCGTTCCTGACCTCCTCCCCAAGTCAAAAGCTGGGGAGAGGGCGGGAGAGACGTAAAGAGAAAGGACCCTCGTGCTCTGAGTCCCTCAGGGCCAGGCGGGGCGGGGGAGGGGCGCGACGCCTCAAGGAGCCCCCCTTCCTCCGGGAAGCTTCTGGGAGAGAATCCCAAGACCAAGCTGGACCGCCCGGGGAAACGTCTCCGGGTTCCCACGATCCTTCCCGCTCAAGGATTCGTCATTGCAGATGTACTTGTGGTTTCTTTAACGTCTTTTATTCCGCGTCCCCATAAATGAGCTCCCTAGTGTCAGTTCAGTACCCAGCCCAGGGCCTCACTTCCTCTGCCCACTCTCTACCCCTACCCCCCACCCCCTGGGTCCGCACTATCTGACTCTTACCTATATCCAAGCAGGAATCTCCGAGCAGAAGGAGGAGATACATGGAAGTAAGGCCAACCCCTCTCGTTCGTTCGTTCATTCATTCATTCATTCATTGGGCAGTCCTTTGCTCTCCCATATAGAGTTCCCAAGCTGATGGAGAGACCCCACCCAACACTGGGAGCCTGGGGTTAGGGAAAGGTTGGGACAAAGGAAGAACTGAGTGTGGGGCTGGACCATGTCCATTCCACAAGGGTAAACATTCATTCAACAAGCTTTTACTTAAGTCCTCCCCCTTCCATCTCCACCAGCCCCCCTATAGTCTGTCAGAAAAGAGACTGGCACACAAAAAAACCTGCCTGTCAGGAAGAACCCAGGGCAGGTTGGCTCCAAGCTCTGGCAAGAAGAACAGAGTTGACTCAGCAGGGTCTGAAGCCAGCTCAGCCTCTGGAATCTGAAACTGGGCCACCAGGCTGACAACGTGCAGGTCACCACTTATACATTTGGCTGGGCCAGATGCCAGGACTGCAGATCCCTGCAGCAGTCACAGGCAGATGGGAAGGATGGGGAGGAAAACTTTCACAAGGAGCAGATTGAGGCACTCACCATCTGCCCTGGCCACTGACCTGTCCACCCCGCAGCCCTGGCCTCTGTCTGAGCTGGGGACACCACTACCCCAGAGTACACATGTTATCTCCCCCACCGCCCTGGCTTCCTGCACTGAAATAAATCAATTACTTTCCCAACATGATGGTCTTTTTCGTGATTCACTTTTCAGGGACTTTTTCCTCTGTCCCATATTTAAGAGGGCACAAAACATGCCATGAACAAGGTACAAAAGAACTCCAAGGGCCTGGCTCTGGATTGCCTCCTAAAAACTGCTCTGTGGAATGTGCCCTCTGCCCTAGCAATGACAGTCACCCTGATCAATTGCTCCTTGAGCCTCTACTATGTGCCATTTACTATGCTGGGGCCATAATAGTGGGTGACACCCCCCTCCATATAGGCTACTCCTGATTAAGGTAAATAGCATAGAAAGTGTGGGCACGTGGGCTGGCATCTCATCAGAAAGGGAAGCAGTGAAATTGACTTATTTTGCTTGTCTGTGAGCAGCTGAATGAAGTCCCTGCCTTTGGGAATTTTCAAAATGAAGCAGTGTCTTAAACAGTGTCTTTCCATGGTTACTGGGGGCCTAGGTTACTGGGGGGCCCTCAGTTCCTCTTTAATAATCTCCAATCCTTGGGGCTTCTAGAGGGTGGAACAGGAAAAGTTGATCTGTCATTGAGAGGCTGCTTATAATAAAAATAGCAGCAACACCCACTGTGCACTTAGTATATGCCAGGTGATGCTCTAAATTGATTCTATATTCACTTAATCCTATTCATAATAACTCCAAATGAGGTAGATAGTTATTCTATTTTATACATGAGAACACAGTGAAAGAAAGGTTATGTACTTGTCCAAGTTCTCACACAGTCATCTGGAAAGAGCTAGGATTTGAAACCAGGCTGCCTCCTCGAAGCTGTGTTCTTAGCAGCCATGGTATGCTACCTTTATTCAAAACAGCCCAGTAAACCTTGCTTCCTGATATTCACAACCTTGTGTAGTTTCCCCATATGGTATAGCCAAGAACATATTGTTCAAATGATGGTGTGTGTGATTTCTGAACCTAGGTCATAACAAATATGTGGCTTCTGCCTTGTGCTTGATTGGATCACGTGGTCTGGGAGAAGCCAGCTGTCATGATCTGAGGACACTCAAACAACCCTTTGGAGAGATCCACATGGTGAGGAACTGAGGGCCCCACCTAACAGCCATCAGCTTGTCAGCCACACACAGGAGCTCTCTTGAAAGCACATCTTCCCAGTCCCAGTCAAGCTTTCAGATCATACAGCCTCAATTGACATCTGTTATTAACCTCATGGATACTCCAAGCCAGAACCACCCAGCTAAGCCACTCCCAAACTCCTGACCCAATGAAACTATGAAATAATAAATGGGTTGTTGTTCTAAGCCATTTGTTACATAGTTCACACAATAGGTAGCTAACACAATAGACCGCTAATATAATACCAACATTTCAGTAGTGCTTATTCTATGCCTGGCGCTTATTTTCAGCATTTTATGTACATATCCTGTAATGTACTGGTTTTTTATTTTTTTGTTTGTTTTGAGAGAGAAAGAAGGGGGAGGGCCCAGAGCAGCCTCCATTGCAGTACATCATTAGTGGTGGTATGGTTTCATTCCACACAAGATGTGGGGTTGTGCAGGTTGGGAAACAAACGTGGGGTCTCCTGCATGGGAGGCAAGAACCTTCACCACCTAGCCATCCTGGAGGTTACCAGTTGTGCCACAGTTCAGCATATGGGTATGCATGGGCCCAAGCTGGAAATTGAACCCATATGCTCAACTGCGCTCAACCACTGAGCTATCCTGGCATCCCCAGCACAGTACTGTTTTAAGCTTCATTTTAAAGATTTATTTTTATTATTTTTTGACAGAGAGACAGAGAGAAGAGGGAGGGCCCAAAGCAGTCTCCATAGTTGACAGCATCAGTTTTCCATATAGTTTCACTCCACAGGTGGGCATGGGGCTGTGCAGGGCAGGAACTGGGCCGGGAGCCTCCCGCATAGGCCCCAGGAAGAACTGAACTGGGGGCATACCCAAGTTCAGCATATGGGTCCACCTGGGCTAGAGCCGGGATTCAATCCCTGGTCTCCGGGGCTGCAAAGCGAGCACTTAACCCTCTGAGCCATCCCAGCTTCCCCATAAGCTTCATTTTAAAGAAGAAATTGGGGAAGCTGGGATGGCTCAGTGGGTTAAGTGCTCGCTTTGCAGCCTCAGAGACCAAGGATTGAATCCCTGCCCATGCGGACCCATATGCTGAACTGGGGTGCTATTCCCATGTGGGAGGCCCCCCAGTTTGGTTCTCACCCCATCCCCTCCACCCCCACTCAGCCACTGGCTTGAGGGGGCATGTCTCCCACGTAGGAGGTCCCCAGCCCAGCTCCTGCCCTGCGTGTGTGGAATGAAACCATGTTGAAAACTGATGATGTACAACTATGGAGGTCTCTCTGGGCCCTCCCCCTTCTCTCTGTCTCTCTCTGTCAAAAACAATAAAATAAATCTTAAAAAAAAAAAAGAAAAGAAACGAAGAAGAAACAGAGACATAGAGAAGTCACATGGCCTGAGAGAGGAGGTGTGAGAGCAACAGGAGGTTGAGGACAATGGTTCTCCAGGAAGACTGAGACACTATTGGACTCAATCTGCCCCAGTCATGTTCTGTTGTGAGTTCTGCCAGGGGCTGACAATGAGTGCAGGTAACGCCACTCTCACGAGTCACAATTCTGACGCCTATTCACATTGACACAGAATCCAAGCCCCCTCCGCCATCTCTCCTCTCCCACCCATCTCTAGCCCGTGTTTTAGGCACAGGTCCTGCATGTTTCTCTTCTGGATACTGGCCAAACCCCACCTGAAGACATGCTTGCTTTGGTCTGCCCCAAAATTTGAACTCTGGGAAATTTCTAATGGAAATCTAGATTTTTCAGCTTCCCTTGCAAAATTGAAAGTTCCATTAAAGGTGGTCTGCTGTCCAGTGGTCCAGAACTGAGGGGAAGCTGCCCCTTGGCCAAGGCACACCCTGTCACCCTGTCACTGCTGTGTGACACAGTCCTTTCCATGCTCCGTCTTCTGCAGATATCTTCAGCCTCTGTTCATTGCCTTTGGGTTGGTGTTTTGCCATTGCCATTACCAATGCCAGCCTCAGAGGGGCACAAGAGAGGCATCTATTACAGCACTGCCCTGTACAGGGTGAAGCGTGCCCCCCCACCCCTGCCGCCCACACACACACACACAAACACACAGGCCCGGCCAGGAGTTGTGGGAACAAAGGATGTGTTTACTGGAGCTCACAGACTCCCTTGTAGGCCATAGGTAGAGAGTTTCCATTTGAGATGATGAGAATGTTCTAGAACTAGGTAGTGGTGATGGTTGTACAACATTGTGGCAATCATGCCACGGAATTGTATACTTTAAAAGGGCTAAAATGGTCAATTATCTGCAATGTGCATTTTACCACAATAGAAATAACCTAAAAAGATCTTGGAAAAACAAAAAAGAAGTAATAAATTTGAATCTGGCCTTCCATATTGTTTTGAAGCTATATTGAATTAAGTCAGAGGATAGAACATATTTTATTATTTAACAGGTTAGTTAGTGCATCAGTTTTCTATTGCTGTGTAACAAACATTCCCAGAACTTAGTGGCTCAGAACTATATCCAGTGGACTCAGCTGGGTAATTCTTTTCACTCATGCAACTACAATCACCTGGAACTTAACTCGGGATGGATGGTCCACAGTGGACCCTTAATGCCTAGTGGCTAGATGGGGCTATCAGGCAGGACACCTCAGTTCTCCTCTGTGTGGCCTCTCCAGCAGGATGGCCCGAGTTTCTTAGTTGGTGATGACATTGTCCCAAGTGGATGAGACCCAGGGACCAAGATGTATTTAGCCTTTGCATCACAGTTGCTGATGTCCCAATGGCCAAAGCTACACACAGGTGTGGATATCAGTGAGCATGAAGCCCCCACCAGTAGTGAGCAGCCTGTAACAGCTTGATGTAGAACTTTAAATATTTGGACACGTAGTACTCTGACCTTCATTCTACTTTTGCCCCAGCCCCTACAAACATTGAAGTGAACTTCTCCATTGCAATAGGGGCTCAGTGCACATCAGGATCCTGTTATTGCCCTCAAGAGGATCCCAGCCCTGGTGGTCAGACCAGCACAAACTCACTACTTTTATTCTGAAAATGTTGCTTAAGCACTTATTGTGTGCTCAGCCCTGTGCCATACACAGAAGGTACAACCATGGGGAAGTAGACACAGTCCTGTCTTTAAGAACTCAGTTCACTGGGGAGACCAGGGCCCTGGGCTGAATGGTTGACATGGAATTGAATTATAGTTCAGTTGATGTCAACAGACATTTTGTAAACATTTAATTAAACATTTACAGTAGACTTTCAGTTAACTGGCACCCATAGGGTTTGGTAGATGCCAGATAAATGTAAGTAGACTCTCCATTAACCAGAATTCAAGCAACCGGCACTCTCAAGATTTTGCCGTTTGCTTGAGTTCCAGTTAACAGAGTCTACTGTATTAATTTTGGAATTAAAGATTTTTTTCTTTTCGGATTTGTGAGAAGATATGCTTTGTTTTCAAGTCTCCAATATTTTGTAGGAGGTTGAAAATTTCTTACACTTTCTTTGTGACAAAGCTTGTACTGGGGAGACAGACCATGTAACCCTGTTATTTCTTTTTTGTGGGGTAATTTTAAATATTTAAATAATTTCAATTTACAGAAATGTCACAATAAGAGTACAAAAATCTTCTGTATGCTCTTCATGGAAGTTCACCAATTGTTTTTTTGGGGTTTTTTTAAAGATTTATTTTATTTTCTGACAGATTCAGAGACAAACAGAGAGAGACAGAGAGAAGGGGGAGGGCCCAGAGCAGTCTCCATAGTTGGACATCATCAATTTTCGACACAGTTTTGTTCCACACAGGTGGGCGGGGTCCACACAAGGCAGGAACTGGGCTGGGGGCCTCCTGCATGGGAGGCGTGGCCCCTCGAGCCAAGGTCCGAACTGGGGAACAAGAACTGAGCTGGGGGCCTCCCACATGGGAAGCACACCCCAGTTCAGCATATGGGTTCACACGGGCCGGGGCCAGGATTTGATCCTGGGTCCCTGGGGCTTCAAAGCAAGCGCTTAAAGCACTGAGCCATCCCGGCTTCCCCTTACCAATTGTTAACTTGTTCTATTAGCTTTATTATTCTCTCTTTCTCTCTCTCTCAGATAGACAGAAAATGAGAGAGAGAGATATTATCCTGACATAATCTTTCTATATATAGCAAAAGATTTATATAGATATAATATATATTACATACATATAGATATATATATAATATACACAGAAATATATAGGTATATATGTACCTATAACACACATAAATATATTGATATATATCAAACATGTATGTTGCACATTTACACATAGAGAAATACATATATGTAGTATTCAAAGAAACTATATATGAATGTACAGAAATATATAATATATACATGTAGAGACATTACTACACATATGTATAGATTTAAGTCCCAGGATATGGTCTATCCTTGAAAATGTTCCATGTGCACTAGAGTAAAATGTATAATCCTTTGCTGTAGGCTGGAATGACCTATAAATGTCAATTATGTCCATTCCTACAATGTATCATTTAAAGCTGCAATTTCCTTATTTAATTTTGCTTGGATGATCTGTCCAATGTTGTCGGGGGTGTTTAGATCCCCTACTATAATTGTATTTTTGTCAAATTCTCCTCTTAGATCTGTTAGTAGTTGCTTTATAAATTTTGGTGCTTCCTGATTGGGGGCATATATATTGATGAGTGTCATGTTTTCTTGGTGTATTGTCCCTTTTATCAAGATGTAATGTCCACCTTTATGTCTTATTATTTTTTTTATCCTAATGTCTTTTCCATGAGAAATCAGTATGGTCACTCCAGCTTTTCTCTGACTGCCATTTGCCTGGAGTATTGTTTTCCATCCTTTTACCCTGAGTCTATGTTTGTCCCTGTGACTGAGGTATGTCTCTTGTAGGCAGCATATGGTTGGATTTTGTTTTTTAATTAAGTCTGCTATCACCAAGTTATTGGGTGGTATCCTGTATCCATTTCTTCTTTCCTTTTTATTTTTTTGTTGTCCCAACTTTTCTCCATTTATTTTGATTTCTTGATTCAGGTCAAATAGCCTCCTTCAGTATTTCTTGGAGTGCCGGTTTTGAGCTGGAGAATTCCCTCAGCTTCTGTATATCTGAAAAGGCCTTAATTCCTCCTTCATATCTAAAGGTTAATATTGCTGGATAGCTAACTCTTGGCTGAAAATTGCTCTCTTTTAATATTTTGAAGATTGGGCTCCACTCCCTCCTGGCTTGCAGAGTTTCTGCTGAGAAGTCTGGTGACAAACTGATAGTTTTTCCTTTGAAAGTTATGTTTTGTTTTTCCCCGGCAGCCTTGAGGATTCTTTCTTTGTCTTTGGTTTTTGTCATTTTCAGAACAATGTGCCTTGGAGAAGATCTGCTAGGGTCTAGGTAGTTAGGGGTCCTGATTTCTTCTTGGATTTGAGGCTGTAATTCTTTCCACAGGTTAGGAAATTTTTCCTCCACTATTTGTTTTAGTAGACTCTGAGAAGATTTCATCTCGCTTCCTTCTGGTACCCCTATTATTCTAATATTGTTCTTTCTGATGGAGGCAGAGAGTTCTTGTAGGGATCTTTCATTTCTCTTGATTCTCATTTCCCTTTCTTCTTCCCTCTGTGACATTTCCATGTTTCTATCTTCGATTTCACTCATTCTTTCCTCTAGTTGGTCAGCCCTGTTTCCTATGTTGGTCAGTTCTTTTTTCAGCTCTCCCATGATGCCTTTCATTTCAAGGAGTTCCTTTTGGTTCTGCTCTAGCTTCTCAATTTTATTAGTAAAGTACTCATTTTGCTAAGAAAATTTCTTGTTGAGGTCATTTACCTGTGTCTGGGTACTTTGCCAGCATTGAGTGAGCTCTCTGAGTGTCTTGAGTATTGCAGTCCTGAATTCTGTTTCACTTAGATTTGATTCCAAGTGTGCAAGCTCCTTTACTAAAGAATGCCCCTGATCTTCTGGAGGGGCTTTGGATTCTGAGGTGTGCATTGTGTTTGATGTGGTTCTTTTTGCTTTACGCATGAGTCTGTTTTCCCTCTGGGGGGTTGCCTATCAGCTGGGCTTCTCTCTAATTTTTCTTTTGGGCTCAGTTGTGGGAGAAGGAGATTTTGGGAGAGGGTTGGGGGAAGCAGACAGCTTCTGTGCCCTGAGGCTCTTCAGGTTGCTGTCTTAGCTGTTAGATAGCAGGGTAGTAAAGGTGTGGCCGGGGGTTGGGGGCATGTGAGTAGGAGCTAGGGAGGGCCTGAGACACAATAACAGATCCCTCTTTCAGCAGCGAGGCTGGTGGTTCAGTGCGGGAGGGGCTCAGGAGCTCCGGTATTTCTCCCCTCTGCTTGGCTGCTTTTCCTTTAATAGCATCTGTGAGCCGCGCCCGCAGGGCAGCAGCATGGATGGGCTGGAGCTTGGCAGAGGCCCAGTGGGCCACGCAGGAGGGGGCGCAGCCGTGACCTGGTCAGTGGCGCACCCAAAGCCAGGTCATCCGTGCGGGCGTAGGCGCCACGGTGGTCCGGTTGGCAGCCGGTCATGTGCTCAGGTGGTGGTCCGGTCAGCAGCCCAATTGCTCATGCGGGCGGCGGCGCCGCAGCAGCCTGGTGGGCAGGGTGCCGAAAGCCCTGTGTGCATAGGCCACAGCTTCACCAGCAGCCACTCTAGGCCCGCAGCTCTGTTGAGACCGCCGGATTCACTCCAAGCACGTCCAATGCAGCTATGCCCACTCAAGCCCCAGCCCTCACTCCAAGAGCCCTGTCCTCAGAAGGCGCTCCCTCACAGTCAGTCTCCTCCATAAATCAGGGGTGCTGAGCTGTTGCGGGCTGGTGCCCTGCTCTCACCCCGCCCGCCGGGAAGTGCAGCCACCCTGCTCCACAGTCCCTGTTCCACTTTAGGCTCTGTGATCTGATTAGGGCACCACGTACTTTCCCTTGAGTTTGGATGTTAAATTGTCCACAGTCTTGTGGGGCTTCCACGCTCCCTAGGTCTCGGCTTCCAGCCCGCCCTCGATCCAGCTCCACTTTGACCGTAGTCCCCCAATCCCCCTTTGTTTTTGCCAGCCCCGGGCCACGCTCCACTCCGAGTCTCTGTCACCGAACAGCTGCTTCCCCTTTCCCTCTCCCACTCTCCCCTTTTTTCCTCTAACCTTTGGGTGTTGTTCTGCGTTGTGTGGCTCTCTTAGTTGAGGTTGCTTCTCAGGGTTTCCCCTGTGGATTCCCCTCTGTTCACAAGGCCCTTCCCAGGCAGTTATCGGTGTTCTCCTCTCATGCCGCCATCTTTTCTCCTCGCTACACGTATGTATGTAGGGTGACCAGACATCCCACTTTTGGCGGGACAGTCCTGATTTTTAACAATTTGTCCCGTGTCCCGCGGCGTTTTTAAAAAGTCCCGATTTTTGGAAAGAATGCATGACAAGCTAGGGAACGGCGGGAGATAGACCAAATTTTTAATCAAGAACCCCCTCCCCCCCGGTCAATGGTGTCCCGCTTTACCAATGTTCAAATCTGGTCACCTTAGATAATAGAGACCTATAATGTCCATAAGCATATGTATATGAGGAAAGCCACATTTGTATGCAGAGACATACATACATATATAATACACATGCACCTATGTATTAATATAATACACACACATATATAAACTACAGAGAGAGAGAGAGTAAGATAATACACACACACACACATTATTTTTCTTGGAACCATTGAGGATATGAGGCAGACATGATGTATGACTTTGCCTTTTACTTAGAATAAGGACAATCTCTTACATAACCACAGTACAATGAGCAACTTTAGGAAATTTGACCCTAACATAACACAGTTATCTAATCTACAGTCCATATTCCAGTTTCATCAGTAGTGCCCATCATGTCCTTTATAGTTATGTTTTTTTTCCTGTGGGAATCCCTTCTGGATTACACATTGTGTTGCATTGTTGTGTCTCTCTACTACCCTTAATCAGCTATTCTGTGGTCCTTCTTTGTCCTTTGTGACATTGACATTTTTGAAGTGTACATACTCGTTACTTGTAGAATGTCCCTTACTTTGCATTTGTCTGATGTTTTCTCCCAATTATGTGATTTTTGGCAATGCTACTGTGTCCTTCTCTGTGTACAAGGTCAGGAGACATGTGATGTCTGCCTGCCTCTTATTAGCACCATTAACTCTGATTATTTAAATTTGTATTTTATAAAAGCATAATTGATGTATAATATTATATTAGTTGCAAGTGTACAGCATAATGATTCAGTATTTGTATATATTATGATCACCACAATAAGTCGACATAACATCCATTACCACACATAGTTACTTTTTTCTTGTGATAAAAACTTTTAAGATCTATTCCCTTAGCAACTTTCAAGCAATAAAATATTGTTATATAATAATATGTATATAGGCACCATGCTTTATGTCCTCATAACTTACTTCCTTTATAACTGAAAGTTTGTATCTTTTGACCTAATTCTTTTAAAAAATTAACTTGAATACTGCATGATCAGTGGTGTCATGGGAGAAGCATAGGCCCTGGAAATGCCCAGAGAAGGGACCAAGCCCATTAGGTAAGGCTTCCAGGCTCAGGAGCCCTGAGGCTGAGGGATACCAAGATTATTCAGACAAAGAGGGTTGGGAGAGGAGTCTAAAAAAATGCACTAGAGCCTGGGACATGTGCCTGATTCTTCCTAGATGAGCCCAGAGAGGCACTGGGGTTATGTATGTGGACACCCCAAGAGAGGCTGCTGGGCCTCTGTCCAAGGAATGGCCCCACCACCCCTGGTGGCTGATCGTGACCATTTCTGCCACCCTAGTCAAGTTCAGGTCATCAGGAAAGGTTAACCCTAGGGCAGGAGGCTCAGAGCCTCAGGGCAGAAAAGATTACTCAGATTCTGAGCTGAGGCTTCAGAAAGGAACTGAGTGGAGTGGCCTTTGCTGAGACACCCTCCCCTTCTGCACCCCACCTCACAGTCCCCCCAGTCTGAGACCTTGTGTGTGTGTGTGAACCTGGTAGCCTTTGCACCCAGGGCAAACAGTCCTGAACTCGCTAAGAAAAGAATAATAGCTCTTTAACAGTGCATAGTTATTTAACTCACCTTTATAGCATCAGGCCTGTGCATAGTCCATCTCATGTCATGCTCACTTTGGGAAGAGAACATGCCTTTCCACTTTGAACTGGGGAAAACTGAGGTTCCAAGGTGTTCAGTAACTTGGCCAAAGTCTCACAGCTTGGCAGGGCAGAAGAGTTGAGTCTAGTTCTTCCCAGTTCCAGACCACTGCATCTTTTCAACATTTTTATTTTTATTGTTTTTTTTTTAAAGATTTACTTTTATTGTTTTTGACAGGGGCGGGGGCAGAGAGAAGGGGGAGGGCCCAGAGCAGTCTCCATAGTTGCACATCATTGGTTTTTCCACATAGTTTCATTCCACAGGTGGGCGGGCACAGGGCTGCACAGGGCAGGAACTGGGCCGGGGTCTTCACCCTGGTGAGAACTGAACTGGGGGCACTCCCCAGCTCAGCATATGGGTCCACATGGGCCAGGGCTGGGATTCGATCCTGAGTCCCCGGGGCTTCAAAGTGAGCACTTAACCCACTGAGCCATCCCGGCTTCCCCTATTTTTATTGTTTTTGACAGAGAGAGACAGAGAGAAGGGAAGGGCTCAGAGCAGTCTCCATAGTTGCAGGTCATGGGCATCCAATATAGTTACATTCCACAGTTGAGAGGGGGGCCGCACAGGGCAGGAATCAGTCTGGGGGCCTCCTGCATGGGAAGCACACCTTGGCAAGAACTGAACTGGGGGCACACCCTAGTTCAGCATGTGGGTCTGCATGGGCAGGGGCCAGGATAGGATCCTGGGACCCCAGGGCTGCAAGACGAGCCCTCCACCCACTGAGCCTTCCTGGCATCCCCACATCTTTTTTCAAAGTCTTGTCTTTTTTGGTAACTCACAGTTTTGAATAGGTAATGCATTCCCATTGCACCAAATCCAAGAAAATCTAAACAACATAGCTGGATAAGTCTCCTTCCCTAGTCACATGTCTACACAAAACTTTGCTCCAGAATGTTAGCCCAAGTTTGTTCATAATCACTTTTGAAGTATTTTTGTATATGTAAACATTTCATTTTAAAAATGGTTATGAACTGAACGCTGTGTCCCCCTAAAATTCATATGTTGGAGACCTAACCCTCCAACGTGATGGTGTTAGGCGGTGGGGCCTTTGGGAGGTGATTAGGGTTACATGAGGTCATGAGGGTGGGGCCTCCCTGATGGGATTGGTGTCCTTATAAAAAGAGACACCCTAAAAGTGCTTTCTCTGTCATGTGAAGGCACAGAGAGAAGGCTATTTGAAAGCCAGGAAAAGAGTTCTCACCAGGAACTGAATCAGCCAACAACTTGACCTTGGATTTCCATCCTCCAGAACAGTGAGAAATAAATGTCTGTTGTTTAAGTCCCACAGCCTGTAGCATTTCACTGTAGCCACCCAAGCTGAGTAATGTAAAAATGGTGGGAAAACATTTCAGCAGCATGTAGAAATATTTCAAATGCACAATTTAAAAAACATTGACATATGTATACACCTGTGATGCAAACAAGGTAATGGATACACATATCCCACCCGAGAGCTTCTTTATGCCTCTTGGGAACCCCTCCCACTGGCTCATCCCACTTTCCCCATGTAACTATTCATGACCTGCTTTCTGTTGCTGCAGATTAGGTTGCATTTTCTAGAATGTTGCATAAATAGAATCACATAGCGTGTACTCTTTTTTTTCTGGCTTCTTTCACTCAGTATAAATATTTTAGATTATCTCTGTTGGATTATCTATAGTATAATTATTTTTAATGCTGATATGGATAAACCACATTTTCTTTATTCATTCACTTGTTGAAGAACATTTGGGTTGCTTCTAGTCTTTGGTTATCAAAAATAAAGTTATAGACATTCACATACAAATTTGTTATTAGATAACGTTTTCATTTCTCTTGAGGGGGGACATTTTTTTAATTTTAATTTTTAATTTCAACCTTCCTAGCAGTCCGATCCTCCATCTACCCAGTTCCCGTCCCACACCCCCACAATCACTGTCAAGAGTTCCTTCTCTGTCCTTCTTGTGTTTATGTATACAGATATTAGTAATATACCCCCTCTATTTACACAGATGATAGCATGTGACATGTAGTGTTTTGCACCTTTTTTCAATTGACATAATCTCAGAGCTCTTATAGTCCAGAGAAGATTCCTCATTTTTTATAGCTGCATTGCATTCCATTTTGTGTTTGCACTATAATTTATTTAAGCAGGCCCATTTAGAGACCAGCATTGTCCCTAATCTGTGCAATTAGACTGGTAGAGAGAACTCTCCAAAGTGGAATTACTGGGTCAAAGGAATGTATATTTACTAAGTTTGATGAATATTGCCAAATTGCCCTCCATGGAGTTCTTCCAATATACACAGGCACCATGAATGTATAAGACTGTTTACTTCCCCTCAGCATTTCCAGTTAATTGTCTTATTAAACTTCTGGATTTTTACCAATCTGATAGGTGAAATATGGCATCTCACATAGTTTTAATTTTCATCTGCCTTAGTACAAGATCTTTATTCCAATTGTCTAATAACCATTTGTATTTCCTTTGAAATACAATTTTTTAAAAATTGGTATGTGTTCTTTCTCTTATTGGTTTCTAGAAGCTCTTTGTTAGGCAAATTAATTAAGTTCTTGTGACATGAATCACAAGCTTTTTTTTTTTTCTTCCAGTTTGTCATTTGTCCCTGACTTTGCTGTTAATTTTTTTCTTTTTTCTTTAAAAAGACTTATGTTCTTGTTTTGAGAGAAGGTGAGAAAGAGACAGAGAGAAAGGGGAGGGCCCAGAGCAGTCTCCATAGTTGTACATCATTAGTTTTGACATAGTTTCATTCCACACAGGTGGCTGTGGGTTCACACTGGGAGGAACCAAACTGGGGGCCTCCCTCATACGCAGCAGGTCAGCATGTTGGGTTTGCACAGGTTGGGGCCAGGATTCCATCCCCGGGCCTCGCAGTTGCAAGGCAAGTACTCAACCTGTTGAGCTATCCTGGCATCCCTAAAGTATCTACTTTAATTTAAAAGTAGTGACTCACATTTAATTTAAAGAGGTGACTCACATTTGTGGCTCACATTATCCTTTTATTTTCAGCACTGACCTTGATCTATCTACCAATTTTTACAAAATACAGATAACAGGGGAACATCACAAATGATATCACAAGGGTGCAGTCAGTTATATCCAAACTGTGTAAGATGCAGCAAGACAAATCTGTCTTCTTTAACAAATAAATTGATTTAAAAATAGATAGTGACAAGATTTTTAGATCAGAAGAAATTTTAAAAATATTTCAACACTATGCAATGAGTGGACTTTTTGGGATCTTGATTCAATCCATCTCTAAAATAATAAAACAAATATAACAAAACAAATTATAACATTTATAAGACAAAAGTTTGAATACTTACTGGACATTTGATTGTAGTAAGTTTTAACAATATAAATAATGCTATTATGGGTATTTTAAGAATAAATAGTCCTTATCTCCTAGAATGCATTCATTTTCAAATATTTAAAGATATGGTAATGAAAATTCTGGTATTTGCTCCAAAACTGTCCAGTTGGGGAGGAAGGTAGGAACACAGGAGGAGATGAAACAAGATTGAGTCGATAATTGTTGTTCATGTTTTACAATCTACTTTTTTTTCATTGTGGGAAAATACACAAAAAACTCACCATTTTAACCATTTTCAAGTGTACAGCTTATTGGCATTAAGTATATTTTCTAACTTTTTTTTCTTAAAATTCTCCAAAATAAAAAGTTAAAAATGTTGAATAAGCAAATGGTGATCAAAATAAAATATGTAGGTAAATATAATATTGAGTTCTCAGGAAGGCTTAGTGCAGTGAGTTTTATTTCTCTTTCTTAGTTTCTTAAGTTTCTATAGTGAATCTACCAATATTTTTAGAGCATTTTTTTTTAATTACAATAAGAAAAAACTAGAGATGGCATTGTTTCTCAGGAGAACAATTCCTTCTCGGGTGCTCTGCACAGTGCTGCTGTTGGGTATTTGACTGGGGGAAGAGCGTCCTCTCGTGGCGGATACTAGAGCCGCTCTTGCGCGTTTCTTTCCGTGGTTCTGAGCTCCAGGTACGGTGCTCACCTGGCGGTAGGGCACCCCAGTGCGCGACTGCTGAGTGCCGAGCGGGACACCCGAGTGGCCTCGAGGTCTTGTCCTAGAAGATGAGAGCTTCAGAGAAGAAGGCAAAGGGAAGATATGGAGATGATGAATAGGAATATTACTCTCTTTTTTAAGTCCATTTCATTCATTTAACAATAATTTATTCATTCATCAAACATTTATTGAGCACCTACTGTGTCAGACCCTGTGCCGGGAGCTGACACAATTACTATGGAAAAGAGTAACAATAAACAAGAAAATACACAGCATGTTACAGTGGTAAGTACTAGAGGAGAAAATTAATCCAAGAAGGAAAATACAGAATGGAAGGATGCTTGTGGTTATAAATAGAAGTGGTCAGAAACAGTCTCATTAAGAATAGGGAGTATGAGGAGCATTTGAAATCTTTTGTTTGTTTGTGTGTTTTGTTTTTGACTAAAAAGAGAGAGAGACTAAATGGGGAGGGCCCAGAGCAGTCTCCATAATTGCACGTCATTGGTTTTCTACATAATTTAATTCCACAGGTGGGCACTGGGCTGTGCAGGGCAGGAACCAGGCAGGGGACACCCCAGTTCAGCATATGGGCCCACATGGGCTAGGGCCAAGATTCGATCCTTGGACCCCAGGGTGCAAGATAAGTGCTCAACCCACTGAGCCATCCTGGGATCCCCAAGCATTTGAATCTTGCTCCCAGAATATGTTGTGAGTTGGGTCAAATAAACTCATAAAAAATTCTAAAGAGAGGAAAAAAAGAGGAAATTTGAGCAGGGAAATGAAGGATGTGAAGAGGTGAATCAGGCTGATATTTGTGGGGGAACTATCCCAGGTGGAGGGACTAACCAGTGCAAAGTCCCAGAGGCAGGAATGTGCATAAAGTTTAAGGAAGATTAAGAAGGCCCACAGAGAGAGCAAGACTGATCACTTTTTTAACCTTATGAGAACCAGTCCCATAACTCCTTCCTATTCCTAAATACTACATCAATTTATATTTCCTGAGAAAAAGGACATTCTCTTGCAGAGGGTTTCTCTACCTTGTCACTGTTGACATTTGGACTGGATAATTCTTTACTGTGCGGGGGCTGTCCTGTGCATTTTGGTATCCCTGTCCTGTACCCACTGGATGTCAGTAGGACACACACTCCCAGTCGAGACCACAAAAAATGACTTCAGGCATTGCTGAATGTCTCCTCGATGACCGAACTACTCCTAGTTGAAAACCACTGCTTATATAACCACAAGACAACAGTCACAATCAGGAAATTTAACATTGATATAATATTGCTATCTAAACTACAGACTTTATTCCATTTTTAAAAAAGATTTATTTTATTGTTTGACAGAGCGAGACAGAGACAGAGACAGAGAGAAGTGGGAGGGCCCAGAACAGTCTCCACAGCAGTACATCATCAGTTTCAACACAGTTTTATTCCACAGGTGGGTGTAACGGCCTCACAGGGTGGGAACTGAACAGGGGGCCTCCCACATGGCAAGCACGCCCCTGCAAACAAAGCATGCCGCAGTTCAGTATATGGGTCCACATGGGCTGAGGCTGGGCCTCAAACCTTGGACCCAAGGCTGCAAAGCAAGCGTTCAATTCACTGAGCCATTCTGGCATTCCCTTATTCAAATTTTATCAGTAATCCAATAATGTCTTTTATAGCAATTTTGATTTTCTGGTCCCTGGTCCAATCTAGGAAGGATCACAAATTGCATGTAGATGCCACGCTTTCTTAACTTTCTTTCATCTGGACTGCTCTTTCTCCTTTCTTTGTCTTCCATGGCACTGACATTTTTGAAGGTTATAGGCCAGTCATTTTGTAGAATGGCCCTGTTTGGGTTTGTCTGACATTTCATCATGATGAGATTCAGGTTGCCTATCTTTGGGAGGAATACCACCAAGATGATAGCTTGTCCTTCTTTGTGCTTTAATACCAGGAAGAATGTGATAGCCATTTACTCCATTACTGGTCACTTTCACTATGGTCACTTTATTAAAAGCCCTGTCTGTTCCTCCTCTGTAAAGTTACTGTTTTTCCTTTTGTAATTAATATGTGTCTTATGGACAGATACAATGAAGCTATGCAAATATCCTGTTTCTTATGAAACTTTCATCCACTAGTTTCAGCATCCATTATTGATTCTTGCCTGAATCAATTATCTTTTTTTTTTTTTTAAAGTTGTCAACACTCTTTTCTTTTTTTTTTTAATATTTATTTATTTATTTTATTTTATTCTTGACAGGGAGAGAAAGAGATACAGAGACAGAGAGAGAACTGAACTGGGGGAGCTCCCAGCTCAGCATATGGTTCTGCACGGGCCGGGGCCGGGACTCGATCCCCAGTCCCTGGCGCTGCAAAGTGAGCGCCTAACCCACTGAGCCATCCCGGCTTCCCCTGAATCAATTATCTTGATTGGTTGGGTTGTTTTTTTTTTTATAGTAATTGTCTTAAATAAATACTGAATGAGAAATGTTAAAAAAATAAAATAAAATAAAATAATAAAAAATAAATATGGGGAAGCCGGGATGGCTCAGTGGGTTAAGCGCTCACTTTGCAGCGCCGGGGACCAGGGATCAAATCCCAGCCCCGGCCCGTGCGGAACCATATGCTGAACTGGGAACTCCCCCAGTTCAGTTCTCTCTCTGTCTCTGTATCTTTTTCTCTGTCAAAATAAATAAATAAATAAATAAATATTTTGGGGAAGCTGGGATGGCTCAGTGGGTTAAGCACTCACTTTGCAGCGCCGGGGACCAGGGATCGAATCCCGGCCCTGGCCCGTGCGGAACCATATGCTGAACTGGGAGCTCCCCCAGTTCAGTTCTCTCTCTGTCTCTGTCTCTGTATCTCTCTCTCTCTGTCAAAAATAAAAATAAATTTAAAAAAATATTAAAAATTTATTTGAAAAATAAATAATAAATAAATAAAAACTTTCACAGCTTAAAGCTTTTCTAAAAGAAAGGGATTATTTATCTATATGCTAGCCAGAAAAAGGACCAGGTCCTGGGGCGTGCGGTCTAAACCACGGGCAGTAGAGCTAGGTGTAAATTATATGCAGTCCACCATCCTTGAGTTGAGGGGTGCTTTTACACAGTTTGGGGGGAAAAATGTAAGTTGTTTTGAAAGAATTTATATTGGTTACAAACAAGGAGGCAGGAGAAGGTTAATGGGAGCAGGTCTATGATAGGCACACAGTCTGTAAGGTAGAAACATTTTTTACTTGTTTTTTTATAAACATTTTTTTCTTCTTGTTTTTGACAGAAAAAGAGAGAGAAAGGAGAGGGCCCAGAGCAGTCTCCATAGTTGTACTCACCCTGGCATGAACTGAACGGGGGGCCTCCCACATGGGAAGCACACCCCAGTTCAGCATATGGGTCCGCACAAGCTGGAGCTGGGATTTCATCCTCGGACCCCGGGGCTGCAAAATGAGTGCTCAACCCACTGAGCCATCTCAGCTTCCCCTATTTCATTGTTTTTGAGAGAAGGTAAGAGAGAGAGTGTGAGAAGGGATGAAGGTCCAGAGCAGTCTCCATAGTTTCATTCCACACAGGTGGATGTGAAGCTGGTTAACAGTTGTGCTGCAGTTCAGCATGTAGGTTTGCACGGGCCAGGCCAGGAACTGAACCCTGGACCTCAATTTCAAGACAAGTGCTCAATTGCTGAGTTATCCCAGCATCTCAACATTTTTACTTTTAATTGTTTACAGACAAGAATCCTGAAAGTTCATGCATATGCAGGATGTGTGGTGTCTGGTGGTGACTAATAAACACCTGGAGGTTGATTCAGAGCTCCAACATACATTCAGGAATGTGAGCAGTCTTCTGTAGCTGGCCCATGACTATTAACTGGTTAACTATTCTTGTCTCTTTCTCTCATTCTCTGGTTGCTGTAATTTAATTTAGAACATCTCAGAATTTTTCTCTTGTCAAGACAAAAGGCTGCTTTTAACATATGTCAGGTGTAAAGAGTAACAATGAAACATACATCCATGTCAGTTTCAACCAGGCTAAGAGACACATGAGCAAATGTGAAACTCCAGTAGGCTCCTGCCTGGAGATAGATATAAGCTGCTCAAAGCTGGGCGGTGAGTGGCAGGAGGGCAGCAGAGAGCCAGGGATGGCAAGGCCTCGGATTAACTAAACATGAGACAAAGATGAATTCCAGAGCTATTCCAGGTGGTGAAACTAACAGGATGTAGACCAGCTGGGTTTCGAGCCTGGAGGGGAGGTGGAGTGTGTCCGTAGGAACTGGGTGGAAGGACATGCTGCCCTTTGAAGACCCCAGCCCCAGGAAGTCAGCCCTCAGGGTCAGAGGTGAGTATTGAGGGGCAGGCCCAGCCTCTTTGGGGGCAGCTGGGCATTCCAGACTGGGGTGGGAGCTGCTCTGGAGTTTCCAGGAAGCCCTTGAACTGTCAAAGGGTCTGAAAGTGGCTCCTAATGCATTCACGTAAGTCCTGGAGTGGCCAGGACCCTCCCTTTCTTCTCCTCTGGCTCAAGCCTCAGCCTGGGACAGGGTGGGACAGAGAAGGGTCATATTTTCTACCATGAATAGTGTTAATAATTCAGAGGGTGGGGGAAAGTTATCCTCACCCACCCAAAGTTCTACATCTCCACACCAGCTGACTAGGCTGGGATACTCCCAGGGCCCCTCAGAAATCCTTGGTCTGCATGAAACTCAAATCCAACTTTTGTTCCTTTCATTCAGTGAATGAGTATTTACTGAGCACCCCTTGTGTGCCAGGCATTGTTCAAGGCTCTGGGGACCAGGCAGTGAAGAGACAGGCAAAAGTCTTGTCCCCATGGTGCTGACATTCCAGTAAGGACAAGACAGACATATGGAAGAAGGTTATAAATGCTAAGGGAAAAAAACGTGCAGGCTAAGAGGGGTCTTGAGTGGAGAAAGGGGGAAAGGTGGCCAGGGAAGTCTCACTGTGACATTTGAGCAAAGATCAAAAGAGGTGAGGAGGAAGCCATGTGGACATCTGTGGGAAGAACATTCCAGACAGATGGAGCAGCAGGTACAAAGGTCCTGAAGCAGGGCCGTGCGTGGTGGAACAGAATGAGAGAGGAGGAGAGCCAGGGAGAGAGGAGGGAGGTAAAGAGGTGATGTGATCAGGTCACACGAGGCCTTGTGGGCCACGATAAGAATGATGGTTCTTACATAAAGTGACCTGGGAAATATGAGAGGGTTTGAACTGAGGAAGGACAAAGACTTTGCCCCCAAACTGACCTTTGTTTCATCTCTCAACATGGTTATATCTCTATCCAGGATGGAGCCCTATCTTTCTCACTTCCATCTGGCTCCCCTTCCACTTCTATCTCCATCTCTCACATCCCCATTTTCATCTCAGTTAGCCTTTCTAGAAAAGATAATATGCAACAAATACACAATATCAATAGCATTCCAATATGACAAAAGCAGCCAGTTAGGAAACGATAGGGAACAGAGCTTCTGTCTACAGAAGCAGCCATTTATCCTCCCAAAAAGAATAACCTTAAAGAGGAGGATGTGGTCTGTTTGAAGAAAACTACAAAATGCTAAATGGTTAACATAAGACTTGGATTAATGCATAGAAATGCCATGTTTATGGATGAAATGACTGATCTTATTTTCTAATGCCAATTCTTGCCAAATAAATGTACTCATATGTTTACTGCAATTTCCTTGTTTAAAAATTCAATAGACTCAAAATTGGGGAAGCTGGGATGGCTTGGTGGGTTAAGCACTCACTTTGCAGCCCTGGGGACCAAAGATCGAATCCTGACGCCAGCCTGTGCAGACTCATATGCTGAACTGGGGAGTGCCCCCAGTTCGGTTCTCACGGGGGTGAGATCCCAGCCTAGTTCCTGCCCTGTGCAGCCCATGCCCACCTGTGGAATGAAACTATGTGGAAAAACCAATGATGTGCAACTATGGAGACTGTTCTGGGCTCTCCCCCTTCTCTCTGTATCTGTATCTCTCTCTCTCTCTCTCTGTCAAAAACAATAAAAATAAATCTTTAAAAATTCAATGGACTCAAAATAGATCAAAGAACTAAACTTAAGAGCCAAGACTATAAGACTCTTAGGAGAAACATAAGGAAAATCTTCATGACATTAGATTTGGCAATGATTCCTTGGATTTAACACCAAAAGTACAGGCAACAACAGAAAAAAATAGATAGATTGAGCTTCATCAAGATTAAAAACTTTCAGGGATGTGGAGATGGCTTAGTGGTTGAGTACTTGCTTTGTAATCATGAGGTCCGGGGTTCGATTCCCAGCCCTGGCTCATGCAAACCCCATATGCTGAACTTCAACAAAACTGGTAACCACCAGGATGGCTTGGCGGTGAAGGTTCTCGCCTCCCATGTAGGAGGCCCCTGGTTCAGTTCCTGCCCCACATGGCCCCACATCCACCTGTGTGGAATGAAACCACATCACAACTAATAATGTACAACTATGGAGACAGCTCTGGGCCCTCCCCTACTTTCTCACTCTCTCACCTTCTCTCAAACAATAAAATAAATCTTTAATGATAAACTTTATGCTGTGTATATTTTACCACAATAAAAATTTCATTGGAAATTTTT
>PVKE010004942.1:0-61649 GCA_004027555.1 Craseonycteris thonglongyai
AAAAAAAAACAAAAAAAAAACAAAAAAAATAAAATAAAAAAAAATAAAAAGGGAGAATTGTCAAAGGAAGAGTTCAAGAGGCCAAGGTTGACTCACGACCAAGAAGTCTTTAGGGTAGAGAATAAGGAGCAATGGCAGGTACGTTTCTAAGGTGAAGACAGGTGCATCAGGCTTTTGAAGCATGACCCCATTCCACCTTCTTATCACCTCGTCAGCTCCTGGTACCTCGGTCTCCATTTCTGTGCCTGCCCAACAGCTGCAATTTAACTTCCTATGTTGTTTGTCGATGGGGTAAGAATGTTCTGGGTAGACTCGAAGAAACGTTTCAACTCTTTGACGGTTGTGGACCTTTTTGCTAATTAAATTAATTGGTTTTCAAATATTTCTTCATTCTCTGAGAACTCTATTGGTCAGTCACCCACACCAGATTATGTCAATCTGAATTTATGAGATCCACTAAGACTGGACTCTGGATTATGCAAAAGGTTGACTGAGTGCCATTTCGTGGAGTATATTCTAGGGTGGGAGTGGCAGGACTATAGCGGAACTCCTTTCTGGTTCTACACGTCCAACATGTACCAGAAAATGCCACATCTACACCACCGTTAACACGTCTCATGTGCATTGAGATGGGGTCAATGTAGGGGTCACTGAATGGCAGTGCAATGTGGGGGTGGGTGGGCAGGTTCTAGGCCCCTCTCCCGACATAGCAGGGGAAACCCCATCCACCAAGCAGAAGACGGTATCTGCCCCAGAAGGTAACTGAAGATGCACCTGCCTCAGCATGCATTCAGCCTCAGTGCAGGCAAGAGTGAGGCGTCATACGAGCTGAGAAGAGCAACAATTGAAGGGAATCCAAGAGGACGTGACAGGCAGGGATCCAGGCAGCTGCTGACATCAGATGAGTCCATCCAGAGGCACCAATACCTGGGACCTGGTCACTAGACTGGGTTTTCTTCATTCATTCATCCCATGAATGTTTGCCACACACATCTGGGGAGATACTCCTATACACCTTGCTGGGTATGTCCCGGATACAAGGCCTGACCATTGGCCATTCTTCAGGGTTGTGTTATCAGCAAGCAACATTGAGAGAGGAAGTCAAGTCTCCCCTGAGGACAAAGGGCAGGTACTTCCTGCTTCCTAGAAAAGTTGCTGATTCCCCACGTTCAACGTCCTTGGCCTGCAGCACAAGCTCACTGTACACGCAGTGGCCATGTGGCCCAAACCATGTCTTTGTCATGAGAGCTAGAGGCAAGGGAAGCAGCACAACCATGCCGTGTTCACCTGCCTGCTCTCCTGGGAGTAGTAAGTCCTTTGTTTCTGACCCTGGAGTCTCGTGTCTCTTGCCAGCACCCATATAACAAACAGTACAAGGCTAACTTCCTAGCTTGTAAGTCGGGTACAATAAAATTCCAGACCTGAAAGCACGAGACCAAAGCCAGGAGTCTGGGTTCTTCTCCAGGTACAATCGGAAGCCATGGGAGACTTTTAAGAAGGCGCATCAGTAATCTGATTTACGTTTTTAAAACTAGCGCTGGCTGCTCCGTGAAGAACGAGTGTTGTGGGCAGTCAGGGGAGCATTTAGGAAGCTATTGCAGTAGTGCACGTGAACAATGACAAGGATGGGGAAAGGTATAGCTAGAGAAAAGTGGGCAGATCCAGGCTAGTTTTTTAAAGATTGATTTTATGGTTTTGAGAGAAAGAGAGAGAAGGGGGAGGGCCCAGAGCAGTCTCCATAGTTGCACATCATCAGTTTTTGACACAGTTTTGTTCCACACAGGTGCATGTGGGGCTGTGCGGGGTGGGAATGAAACTGGGGGCCTCCTGCATGGGAAACACGCCCCAGTCCAGCATATGGGTTTGTAGGGGTCGTGGCCGGGACTTGATCCCCAGACTTCGTGGTTGCAAGGCAAGTGCTCAACCGGTTGAGCTACCCCAGTATCCCCTGGGCTAGTTCTTTAAAGGCAGACCTGACAGGACTGGCAACAGAAGTGGAGGGGAGGTCAGAGTGAAATGGAGATTACAGGAAAAAGGGGAGCCCCACAGGGGACCACACCTAGGAACGAGGTAAGCTTCACTTGTGAAGAGGAGAAGACCCAGGGAAGGAGTCGGGTTAGGGGAGAAAGCCAGGAAGACACGTGGGTGAGGGCAGCCGTCAGAATGTTTGGTCATGCATCCGGAGCTCTGAGGGGAGACGAGCGGCTATCGTTGGGGGGACGGTCACTGTGTGTGTGGTGTTTCAGCTGTGGGATAGGATGAGAAGCCCTGGGGGAAACATGGGGATTGAGAATAGAGTGGGACGCAGGCCCATGTCCCAGGAGCTCAGGTGAGGAGCCAGAGGCTGGAGATGAGACGTCTAGGAGTGGCCGTCCAGGTGGGGGGTAATCCTGGAGACTGTGCGGTTGTGGGTTCCCCAGGGGCAAAGCATCAGGCTCAGGAACAGAGGAGAAGGCTGCTGGGGGCTGCTAAGAAGACAGCAGGGGTCCTGGTGAGGTAGCTGGTGGAGGACACAGAGCCCAGAGCACCGCAGGTCAGGGAGGACGAGTCGGGAGTGAGGAGACGCAGCCGGAAGGACGCTATGCTGAGAAGGGACAGAAACAAAGCAGGTGCTTCCACAGAACAGTGAGGTCAAGGGACTGGTTTTAAAAATGGGAGCCACTCTGGTATTGGGAACGCTCCAGAAGCAAGGCAGGAATGGATGAGGCTGGAGAAAGACGCAATAATGGCCGGAGCAACATGTTGTAAAGACATGAACTTCAGGGCAAATTCCTCGTACAGTTAAGATGATCAGGGGATGCCGGGATAGCTCAGAGGCTGACCGCTTACCCCGCAAGCATGAGGTCCATGCAAATCCCACACGCCGCACTGGTGCAACTGGTAACCACCAGATGGCTCAGCAGTGAAGCTTCCCGCCTCCCATGCGGGAGGCCCCCAGTTCGGTTCCTGCCTTGCATGGCCCACACCCACCTGTGTGGAATGAAACCACGTCACAACTAATGATGTGCAACTATGGAAACTGCTCTGGGCCCTCCCTCTTCTCTCTCTCTCTCTCTCTTTCTCCTCTCAAAAAATAAAATAAATCTTAAAAATAAAAAAGATCAGGAGGCAGCCACTATTAACGCACACTCAAGTACAAGAGATAGGCTGTAACCTCAAAAGCGAGGTTTGAAGTCAGTGTGGCCCTGCTCATCAAGCCTGCATATCCAGCCCTGTCTAGGGGACAGGCACTGAATCTGGCTCAGTCTAGAACATTCCAGGCACTAGCGAGGCATGGTCCTCTGTAAGCTGTGGTGTTTTTCCAGGATCCCGTAAAATCCGGGTGAAAGTTTCCTGAGGACTGTCCGATGCCATTTCCCTGAGAGACAAGCCCTAGTTACTGACTCCAGACCCTGGGACAGGGATATCAAATAAGAGGCAGGCTGCCACTCGGGAGACGGAGTTTCCATTACACCGAGTCCTAGAATTACAGCGCTTCTGCTGACAAGATGCAAAGATGTTTCTTCCGGAGCATGGCACACTTGTAGTGCTCCATAGCCAACCTACCCTCTTACCTGTCCCCTAGGGAACTGCAGGGCGTGCCTCCAGGTATGCACTTTTCTTTCCCTTACCTTTCCGGCTACGCTAATGCTACTCACCCATCAAGGCCTAACTGGTTTCTCCTCAGTTCAATACGTGCACATTAATCACTGGTTCTGTGCTCAGTTCTATGCTTGGAGTCATCCTTAGTTTAATTTCATCCTTGCAAAACAGTTTGAGATGAGGGTTATCATTCCCACGAACAAATGAAGAAAGTGAGGCTCAGAGAGGCTAGGAAACTTTCTCAAAGTCACACAACTGGCAAGTGGTGGACATGGGATTCAAACCCAGGACTGTGGCCCTTCCAACAGCCCTGCCTGCCTGCAAATGTGGCTCGGATACAGACTCTCCCATCTTAGTAGAAGTCTGAAAGCCTAAGACAGAGAGGCCAATTGCAGTAGCGCAAAATAAGCCACTCCATAAACTGTCGTCGGAAAGCAAATTCAGCTAAGAGGACCTACAAATTGCTGAGGCATTCAAAAGGGAATCAGAAACGTTTCTCAGGGGAGGTGGTATGTTACCGGGAATGGCGATCTTCCTTGGTTCTTATCGTTTGGAAGGAAAGAATTCAATCGAGAGACAGAGGTTATGCAAGAAAGTACATGGGGAAGCCGGGATGGCTCAGTGGGTTAAGCACTCACTTTGCAGCGCCGGGGACCGAGGATCGAATCCCGGCCCCGGCCCGTGCGGAACCATGTGCTGAACTGGGAGCTCCCCTAGTTCAGTTCTCTCTCTGTCTCTGTATCTCTCCCTCTCTCTCTCCTCTGTCTAAATAAATAAATAAATAAATAAATAAATAAATAAATAAATAAATAAAATATATTAAGAAAGTACATTCCGAGACATAGAGCAGCTGACCCAAGACAGGGAAGCGGCTGCTCCTAACATTGTGGGAAGGTTTTTATGTCGGTGGTTAGAGCTGTCTCTCTCTTCCCCTCCTTCTTGCTATTGCGCTCCAACCTCCCATCTAGCTTCCAAGGTGGTTTCCCGTGATTTATCTGAGGAGCTCATGAACACGAGCCTGCATGGTCCCAAGGAGCGGGATGTATGTTCTGATAAGCGGGATATGCCCACTTCTCTGGCAATTCTCTGCTCTGACGATACGTTTTTGAGACGTCGGAGCAGTTGCAAAGGGCCTCCCCGTCGGGGATACTCCTCTTCTTCTCCGGCTCATTTCTGTCTTCCCACTGAACCTGTCATTTCCCCCAGCAAGAGCTTGCGAGCCTGAAATCTTTCAGGAGTGTCGCTTCTGTATTGACTGCCTGCTGAGGGGGCAACTTCGTGGTCAGGGTCTCATCCTCTTGCTCTGTCAGGAGGAAGGAAGTGGTTACACATTTCCCGGCTCCCAGTCCCTCCCCCTTCCCCCCCCCCCCCCCCCCCCCCCCCCCCCCCCCCCCCCCCCCCCCCGAATCCAATCCAATTTCAAATCAGCCTTTACTGACATGAGGAACCAGACAGCGGGGAGGGCGTTCACCGGGCAACCAGGCCACAGGGAGGGAGCTGTTTGGAAGTCATTCTGCTCTAGAATTCGGAGTTTGTTTATGTTAATGGTTATTTATGGGAGCGGAGTCCAGCAAGCGCCCCTTTGGGGTTAAGGATACGGTTTTCTTTTCAAAAATTGTTCCAAGTACAAAAATACTCAATTACCGGGGGCGCCGGGATAGCTCAGCAGGTTGAGCACTTGCCTTGCAACTGCGAGGTCTGGGGATCGAATCCCAGCCCCGGCCCGTGCAAACCCATAGGCTGAACTGTGGCGCAACCTGTAACCACCAGGATGGCAGCAAAGGTTCTCACCTCCCAGGCGGGCGGCCCCTGGTTTAGCTCCCACTCCGTGTGGCCCCACATCCACCTGTGTGGAGTGAAACCATGTCACACCTAGTGATGTACAACTATGGAGACGGCTCTGAGCCCTCCCCCTTCTCCCTCTCTCTCACCCTCTCTCAAACAGTAGTAAAAAAAGAAATCATTAAAAACAGTCAATTAGAACAAGAAGAAAGCAATGATACAGGTGCTACGCAGAAGTGGCAACATTCCTGAGGGTGGCCTGTGATGACGAACCACTGGGAAACACGGCTTGGTGGTTAGGAATGCAGGCTCGCGACCACACACCTGAGCTCCGATCCAGACATTCCTGGTGACTACTGGCTCTTCCAACTCACAGCCTCAGTGTCCTTGTCTGGACCACAGGGACCAGCCCTGAGGGCCCTTGTCACGGGTCAGTGGGACCAGGGAAGCCAGGGGTGGGCCCAATGTGACTGACAATCGAGGAGGCGGGGGAGGGGCCTGGACCCAGCCTCTCCCTGACCGACCTGGCTTGGCCTGCAACCTCTGCTCTCCCATCTGAGGGCAGGTAACCGTTCACAGCGTTCTCTCCCATCCTCGCCTGGCTACCCAGCCTGCACCCGCGGGCCGTGACTCAGCCTCCTGAGCCGGGTTGCTTGCAGGCTTCTGGGCTGGTCCCCCAGGAGGCCGGCCGCGCCCACAGAGCAGAATCAAGGTCCTGCCTCCAGCTGATCATGAGAGGTTTGCTTTTTGCATTTCTTAAAGCTTTTCTGGGAGAGCACGCTTTGAGTAGATGACATAAATGTTAAGAGATACCTGTAAATGAACGTTGGTTGTGACAGTCCTCGTCCCTTGGTACTGGCTTTAGGGAGAATCCAACAGCCTGATTCGTTCTCAGATATCATCGCTGCAGTCAGTCATCCTCAGCTCCTGGGGCCCCCCTAGGACCTCAGAACCACCCACACGTCAGACAGAACAGGAGGATCTTAACCCTCCAGTTCCCACCCCTCATCCGTCAAAGGTCGCCCCACAGCGCGACGAGTGCCTCGCGAGTCTGGAAGGCAACCAGGAGGCATGCATGTCCTGCGTCCCATGTGCCAAGGTCAGGGACACGGCCAGCGGCATGTAAGCGAGTCTCCACGCAGCTGAAGCGCTAGCTGACGGGCTACAAGGAGGTACCAGGCCGGCTGCCACAGTGCGGCCAGGGCAGCAGCCGGGCCCAGTGGAACCCGAGCATCCACACAGGCCCGGATACGGAGTGGGCAATGTGAAGGCTGGAAAAGCAGGGTGCACGTGGTATCCACCAGGGCCTCGGAATCCGCCTGAAGCCTTTGATGTTAGGGCAGGCCACCCAGGGCCACTGAGCCTTGCTACGCAGTGTAGCAACATAAATGGCAGCACCAGGGGGCGGCATGAGTGTGTCAGTCCCCTCCCTCCATAAACAATCAGCCCCTCCGCAAGAGCTCCCCAAATGCACACAGAATCTTAGTAGAAGCCCATGCAAGTCCTCTGCTCCCGCTCACATCTGCGAGCAGCCACACCTGAGCCCGTGTCCACACCCTAAGACCCAGGTGGGTGCTGCGGTCTCTCCCTTCCCTACAAGTCCCTAAAGTACATCTTTGAATGCTTAGTTCTTGATCTGTGTCCATCTTTAAGATCTACTGGAAGAGGAACTTGGAAAGTGTTATGAAAGAAACCAGTCAAGAGGGGGATGCCAGGATAGCTCGGTGGTTGAGCACTTGCCTCCCAATCACGAGGTCCAGGGTTTGATTCCCAGCCCCGGGCCCGTGGAGCTACTGGTCACCACTGGGATGGCTCCTTGTCAAAAGCTTTTCGCCTCCCGTGCAGGAGGCTCCCAGTTGGGTTCCTGCCCCTCTCGGCTTCACATCCACCTGTGTGGAATGAAACCATGTCACAACTAATGACGTACAACTGTGGAGACTGCTCTGGGCCCTCCCCTTCTCTCTTTCTCTCCTTCTCTCCAACAATAAATTAAATCTTTTAAAAACTAAAGAAACCAGGGGAAGCCGGGATGGCTCAGTGGGTTAAGCGCTCACTTTGCAGCGCTGGGGACCAGGGATCGAATCCCAGCCCTGGCCCGTGCGGAACCATATGCTGAACTGGGAGCTCCCCCGGTTCAGTTCTCTCTCTGTCTCTGTCTCTGTATCTCTCTCTCTCTCTCTGTCAAAAATAAAAATAAATAAATAAAAATATATTTTAAAAATAAAAAACTAAAGAAACCAGTCAAGAAGGACTCCCCTGCTGTGACCCAGATGGGGTCTCCAAATGATGGGGAAGCCCTCCGTTCTATGCCAATTTCCAGAGTCTCAGAAAAGCGATGGATGAAAAAGAAAGAAAGAAAGAAAGAAAGAAGTGCACCTTCCACTTGGAAAAGAGCCAACGGGGGCCACCTGGAAAGAACATGGGGTGCAATGACACTGCTTACGAAGCAATTCTTGCCGGTCACACTCAGTGAGAGCTGGTCCTTCTGGTCTGATGTGTTCCCTGCTCCCACGGTGTGGGGAGCGTTACTCTGATAAGACTTATTTTCTTGTGCGCGTCATGACCTGAGTCACAGAACACAGAGTTCACCAAGTGTTCTGAGTGGTGATGACAATGTTGAGACAACATCATAGAGGTCTGGCGTGATGTGTGATGAAAATGTTTCATCAGACCACGGGCATCTGTCCCTGTTGGTGACAGTGTAAATTACCCATCACCCAGGAAGTCTGCTCCTAGGAATTGATTCTAAGCGATTAATAAAGAATGCTGGGTAAGGTTTCGTTACAAAGATGTCCACCACTACTCTTCTAAAAAGCAACAATTTGGGGGCAAGCTGGGATGGCTCAGCGGTTTAAGTGCTCGCTTTGCAGCCCCGGAGACCAGGGATCGAATCCCTGTTCTGGCCCATGTGGACCCGCATGCTGAGCTGGGATGTGCCCCCAGTTCAGTTCTTGCTGGGACCTATGCAGGACCCCCCAGCCCAGTTCCTGCCCTGTGCAGCCCCGTACCTACCTGTGAAGTGAAACTATATGGAAAACCAATGCTCTCAACTATGGAGACTGCTCTGGGCCCTCCCACTTCTCTCTGTCTCTCTCTATCTGTCTCTCTGTCTGTCAAAAACCAATAAAAATAAATCTTTTAAAAAGCAACAATTTGGAAAATGCATAAATTCCAAAAAAGCAGGGAATTAGGTAACGATAATACTGTCAGACAATGGAATACTATTTCCTGCACTTCCATAGATGTAAACACTGTATATATGTGGACACATGGACACACGCACACACATGCTCTGACAGAAGCTGAAAAGAATCAATTGTATTCCCTAGGTGTGGGAGGATGTGATTATGAGTCCTGTAGATGATTTTTTAAAGATTTAGTTTATTGTTTTTTGACAGAGAGAGACAGAGAGAAGAGGGAGGACCCAGAGCAGTCTCCACAGTTGTACGTCATCAGTTTTCAACATGGTTTCGTTCCACACAGGTGGGCGGGGGCCGCACAGGGCAGGAACTGGGCTGGGGGCCTCCCGCATGGAAGGCACATCCCCTCGAGCCAGGGGCTGAATCTGGGGCCTCCCACATGGGAAGCTCACCCTGTTGAAAACCAAACAGCGAGCCTCACGCCAGTTCATCATGTGGGTTCATACGGGCCAGGGCCAGGATTGGCTCCTCGGACCCCAGCGCTGCAAGCGCTTAACCTGCTGAGCTATCCTGGCTTCCCCTCCTGTAGATGTTCTGTTGCTTGCTTTTTTCATTATGAGCATGAACTGATTCTGTAACACAGAAAGCGTTAAGCAAGTTTGTCCAGCCCCCACCCGTAAGACAGATGTGGTCCAGGATGGCTTTGAACGTGGTCCAACACAAAGCCGTAAACTTTCTTACAACATTACAACATTATTTTGTGACTTTTTTTTTTTTTTTTTTTTTTAGCTCACCAGCTATCGTGAGCATTGTATGTGGGGCTCAAGACAATTCTTCTTCCACTGTGGCCCATGGAAGCCAAAAGGCAGAACACCACTGCATAAAGAACAGTCTTGCTGAGGGCTGTCCCTTTGCTTATGCCCAAGGTGGTCATAATTGCCCCCATATTTGGCTTCAGCTCATGGAGCAGGTTAGTCCTATAGACATTCGTCCAGCTTCACTAGAACATGCCACTCACTGCAAACTTTGGGGGACACCACAGTGAAAATGGGGTATGATTCCTGCACTTGAGGGACTCATGTGAAGTGAGGACACACAGAACTCCCCAGAAATCCATCAGCAATCTCAGGGAAGCCTGGGAAGTGAAGCTCAACTGAGCCTCCCAAGAACCAGATACTGTATTATATGCTTTGAAAGTGCTTTCAAAGGCAACTCTAGGGATGCCAGGATAGCTCAGCGGTTGAGCACTTGCCTTGCAACCTCAAGGTCCAGGGATCAAATCCCAGCCCCGGCCTGTGCAAACTTATATGCTGAACTGCGACACAACTGGTAACCGCAGGGATAGCAGCGAAGGTTCTTGCCTCCCATGGGGGAGGCCCCAGTTCAGTTCCCACCCTTCACGGCCCCACACCCACCTGTGTGGACAGAAACCATGACAGAACTAATGACGTACAACTATGGAGACTGCTCTGGGCCCTCCCCACTTCTCTTTATCTCTTACCTTCTCTCAACAACAAAATAAAAAGAAAAGAAAGGCAGCTCTACACTAATGGAGGCTCCCAAGCGCCTTCCATCAGCTGGACCAGGTCACAGGAACAGCTAAACGCTCTCAGCCACGGACAGCATGTGAGAGCGTGGTTACATGCCTTCTGTACGGCGAGCACACGTATGCAGAATCTGACTCATATGTGGCCTTCCTTCCCCTCTGATGCAGTCATAATAATCCCCTCCTATAGAAAAATACTACTAGACCCTGTATTCAAGGAAAACATTTCACTTCCCTTGACACTAGACATTTTATAGCATTTTCTGGTCTGTCAAGTGTGCCAGTTTTTGTTGCAATAGCATGTTGCCCCCTAGTGTTCATCTATGTTATTGCACCCTGTTGTAAAGGGTTAGGATGTAGTAGTGGAGGGAGGTAATGCAATCCCTCAACTTCGCAGAAGGGGCAAAATAAATGCATTGGATATGTGATAGAACTTGAAAACGTATACAGATAGCTGCTTAAATTGCCAAGTGTGAGCTATAGCTCTATTTTTTTTTTTTGTAACAGTATAAAATTTGCTAATTTGTGGTCAGGATCGTAGTAATGACCAGTAATATGTTGTGTACACATGCCATGTTCCAATGCTAAGTGCATTGCATATATTAATTCATTTAATCCTCTTAACCATCCTAAGAAGGGAGAACTACCCATTGTTCTGAGTTTGTACAGTGCTTCACAATTCAAGAGCAGATGGACACAAAATGTCACATCAAAACAAAGAAAAATGATCTGCAGAGAGAACATTGGAATGAAGAACTGTTGTCACCTCAGTTGTTAATGTCTGGGCGATGTCACCCTCAAAGGTAAACCATTGTTTTTAAAACACCTTTACTGAGATATAATTCACATATCACACAATTCACCCACATGATGGGTGCCGAATTCAGTGGTTGTTAGTATATTCACAGAGATGGGCAACAACACAACCAATTTTAGAAAATTCTCATCACCCCTGAAAGAAACCATATGCCCATTAGCAGTCATGCCTCATTCCCACAAACCCCACTGATCCCAGACAACCCCTAATCTATTTCATCTTTTTATAGATGTGCCTATTTTGCCTACTTTACCTTTCCTAAAAACGGAATCACACAAGACATGATCCTTCATGACTAACTTCTTTTACTCAGCATGTTTTCAAGGTCCATCCATGTTGAAGCACATATAAGTACTCCATTCCTTTTTATTGCTGAATAATATTCCATCGTATGGACATACCACATTTTAATTATCCATTGAGGGGAAGCCAGGATAGCTCAGTGGGTTGAGCGCTAGTCTTGCAGCCCCAGGGTCTGAGGATCGAATCCCGGCCCCGGCCTGTGCAGACCCATATGCTAAACTGGGGAGTGCCCCCAATTTGGTTCTTTCCAGGGTGAGCGTCCCATGTAGGAGGCCCCCAGTTCCTGTCCTGTCCCACGCTCACTAGTGGAACAAAACTATGTTGGAAACTAATGTACAACTCTGGGCCCTCCCCCTTCTCCCTTTCTCTCTCTCTGTCAAAAACAATAAAAATAAATCTTTAATTATTCATTGATCAGCCTATGAACATTTGGGTTATTTCTACATTTTGAATATTGTGAATAACACTGATATGAACATTCATGCACAAGTTTTTATGTGGACATAAGTTTTCATTTCTTTTGGGCACAGTCCTGGGAGTGGAATTGCTGGGTCATATAGTGACTCCATGTTTAACATATCAAAAAACTGACAGACTGTTTTCCAAAGTGGCTGCACCCTTTTACATTCTCACCAATAGTATATGAGAGTTCCAGTTGCTCCATATTCTTACCAACACATGTCTCTTTTTTTACAATAGGCACATCAGTGAGTGTGGAGTCGTATCTCCTGGGATTTTGTGTTGTATGTATCTGATGGCTAACGATGTTGACTCTATAAAACCACTTCTTTTCGATACTGGTAACGCAGTAGCCACACAGGGCAAATTAAGATAGCCTAGTCTTACTTTACTATAATGACATTCTAAACAAAGCAGATAAAATACGGGTAAGGAAGAATTGGAGGAGATGGAGTTGAAAGTTCTGAAGGTGGCATGTCATTCATTCATTCATTCATTTGAGCTCCTTATTAGAGTCAAGAAACTGTTCTGCGTGCTGGGAACAAGGTGGAGAGCCCCACAGGGGTAGCTTCTGCCCTCATACAGGTTTGTATTCTGTCAGGGAACACTGACTAAGCAACTATTTATATAATGAAAGCATCACAATGAAAAGGTCTGCGAAAGAAAAGTAGCAGAGGCTCTGAGTCGTATCATAGAACAAGGATATCTGATCTTGTGGCTGCCCTGAGCCACATTGGAAGAAGAATTGTCTTGGGCCACCCATACACTAACACCAACGATAGCTGATGAACTTAAAAAAAAAGAAGGTCGCAAGTAAACCTCATCGTGTCTTAAGAAAGGTTATGAATTTGTGTTGGGCTGCATTCGAAGCTGTCTCAGGCTGCATGTGGCCCACAGGCTGCAAGTTGGACAAGCTTGAAATAGAGGGTCCTGACTTGGTCTGAGGGCTCATGGGAGGTCTCAGAAGTTTGAGTGGAGACCTACAGGACAGGGGATGGTGGCACTAGAAGCCATGAAGCAGTGGGGGTCCTGTGGGGGCAGGGAGGGGAGGAATAAGTGTGAAGGACAGGAAGTTGGGTGAGGCTGTGTGGAGGCTAGAGACACAAATCAGACCATGCAAAGTATTACAACTTATGTTCAGGGTTTTAACCTTTCACCTGAGAACAATACAGACGAAGCCATTGTTTCCAGGGTCTTAAGTTTAAGCAGCGGGTGGGGGTGGGGGGGGGGGGGGGGTGGGGGGGTGGTAATAGGATTAGATCAGCACTTTTAAATGATCACTGGCTGCAATTTGAATAAAGCAATGTGAAGAATGCAATTTTTTTTTTTAAGATTTATTTTTATTGTTGTTGTTTTTTTTTTAATATTTATTTATTGTTTTTGACATAGAGAGAGAGGGGGATACAGTCAGAGCCCAAGAGAAGGGGGAGGGCCCAGAACAGTCTCCATAGTTGCACATCATTGGTTTTTCCACTTAGTTTCATTCCACAGGTGGGCGCGGGGCTGCAGTAGGAACTGGGCCGGGGTCTCACCCCAGTGAGAACTGAACTGGGGGCACTCCCCAGTTCAGCATATGGGTCCACATGGGCCGGGATTCGATCCTCGGTCCCCAGGGCTGCAAAGTAAGTGCTTAACCCACTGAGCCATCCCGGCTTCCCTTTTTAGTGTTTTTTGACAGACAGAGAGAGACAGACAGAGAGACAGAGAGAAGGGAGAGGGCCCAGAGCAGTCTCCTTAGTTGACAGCATTAGTTTTCCATATAGTTTCACTCCACAGGTGGGCGCGGGGCTGTGCAGGGCAGGAACTGGGCCGGGAGCCTCTCTCATGGGCCCCGGCAAGAACTGAACTGGGGCCTACACCCCAGTTCAGCATATGGGTCCACATGGGCCGGGGCTGGGATTCGATCCTCAGGCTCCAGGGCTGCAAGGCAAGCGCTTAACCCGCTGAGCCATCCCAGCTTCCCCCAAGAATGCAATTTGAAAGAAGAGGGAATGTAAGCAGATCCTTCAGGAAGCAATTTGAACTAATGCAGGCCAGAGATAAAGGTAACTTAATGTTAAGTTTGGGAGAAGTTTTGAAGAAAACTGGTGGATGATTAGATTTGGGGGCTAGGAAATGGAAGATGTCAAAGATGACTCACAATTGGATAGATAATAGTGCCACAGACTTAATAATGGGAACCCCGCGGGAAGGAGCAGGTTGGAGACAAGGGAGAGCTTGAGTTCACTCCTAAGAAGGTGAATTTAGGTGCCCAGGAAACACCAGGTAGAGGGTCAAGTGGAAAGCTTGAGAAACCAGTTTGGAATTCAGAGAAAAGATCCAAGCGATAATAAATTACAAGTAAACCTATGGGGCGCTCAAGGTATAGATGGTAAATGTGACCTTAGGTAGACAGGAGCTTACTTATGGAAAAGGTATGGAATTAGCAGAGAGAGGAACCCAGGAATGAGACGTGAGCCGCTGAAGTATTTGAAGGTCATATAGAAGAGGATTGGCAGGTGGAAAAGGCTGAGAAGGAATGCTGGGTAGCTCGGTAGTTGAGTGTTTGCCTTCCAATCACAGGGTCCAGGGTTCAATTTCCAGCCCCAACCCATACAAACCCCATATGCTGAACTGCCGCACAACTGGTAACCACCAGGATGACATGGCAGGGACGGTTCTCACCTCCCACGCAGGAGGCGCCCGGTTTGGTTCCCACCCTGTGTGGCCCCACACCCACCTGTGTGGAACAAAACCATGTCACAGCTAATGACGTACAACTATGGAGACTGCTCTGGGCCCTCCCCCTTCTCTCTCTCTCTCTCTCTCTCTCTCTCACCTTCTCTCAAAACAATAAAATAAATCTTTAGAAAAAAAGAAAAAGGCTGAGGAGAGATTAAAGAGGTGAGATGAGAACTGGGAAAGTATTCAAGTCAAAAGATGAGAGTTTCCAGGAGAGAGTGAGCGACATGACTGGAAAGTGCCGAGAGATGCATGTATACAACAGACGACTGCTGGATTCAGCAACAGCGAGGTCATCGGTGAACTTAGTGAAGGGGTTCAGAACGGACCCCCCCAAGATGTACCACTTTGGCGTGTCAATTATTTCAAACTGCAGGCACTCAAGACTTTGCATGTTCACAAGAAACTTTTACCTCTGCAGTAAAGAATTTAAATAAGGGGTCTTGTCCATAGTAAGAGTTATTATTATCGATGACTTTTTAGGACTTCTCTGTAGGGCAGGGATGTTACTGAGTTACTGAACGTCTTCTCTGCTTATGGTCCCTCTGAAGCCCCAAGGTGTCTACTGACCTCCTCCTTAGCTCAGAATGCCATACAAACCTTATTTTTAAACTTTCTGTCTCTGACGCTCATGGATGTGGGGTCACCATATCTTACATGCGTAATAAAGTTGGGTTATTTCCTCTTGTTAATGTCTCACGTTGATTTGATTATTAGAGCAGCCAAAAGAACCTAGAAGGTAGAGCAAAGACTCCTCCTCCCCCACAGGAGCAAAATGGAATATGGTTGAGCAAGTGGGAGGGCCTGAAGTCTGGCGGAAGCCAGGTGAGAAGTGTGGGGGAGGGGAAGAAACTGAGATGAGGTGATGAGGCAGCTCCTTCGTGATCGTGGAAGTAAAGGGCAGAGGAGGTGGGGAGTAGCTGGAAGGAGGTGTGTGGTCAAGGAGGGTTGGCTGACAGGTAGCAAGATGAGGCGCATTTAAATGTGCACAAGAAGGACCCACCCTACTGGCAGCGACCAGACCATGAAGATACAGAGAGGCAACACATCTGAGTGACAGAGGACTCCGCTTCTGGGGCCAGACCACTTGGGTTCAGTTCTTGCTCCTCCGCCTGCTACCTATGTGGCTTCAGGTGGGGTATTTGTCCTCTTGAGGCCTCGGTTTCCTCATCTGTACAATGGAGGAGAAAATGGAACTATTGTTGGGAGGTCTAAACAAGAAAATGTGTGGAAAAGGCTGAGGTTTAGAGCGAGTCATTTTGCCAATTCTAAAGCCATACTGACTACTACCTTCACCTTTCACCTCAGCTTTGAGCTTAGAGACTGCTTGCTCCCTTTTAATTTCCTCACAGAAACTTCCAGATAGTTCCTGACTCAAAGGGGGATGCCAGTGATGGCAAACTATTCCTACAATTAAAAAATAAAGTACCAACAGAATGTGACCATATGCTCACCAACAGTCATAATCTAGAACGTTCACAGCCACATGACCCAGTATAGCCCGAATCTGAAAGCTACTCAAATACCCACCAGCCGAAAAATCAATAAATAGACTAAGAAGTCCAGACAATGAATACTAGGCAGAAGGAAGAATACACAATCCACAACTACACACAGCATTAGAGACAAAAGCAGCCAGAGGGGAAGCCGGGATGGCTCAGTGGGTTAAGCACTCACTTTGCAGCCCCGGGGACCGAGGATCAAATCCCGGCCCTGGCCCATGTGGACCCATATGCTGAACTGGGGAGTTCCTCCAGTTCAGTTCTCACCGGGGTGAGACCCCGGCCCAGTTCCTGCCCTATGCAGCCCCGCCCACCTGTGGAATGAAACTATGTGGAAAAACCAATGATGTGCAACTATGGAGACTGTTCTGAGCTCTCCCCCTTCTCTCTGTCTCTGATTGTATCTCTCTCTCTCTGTCAAAAACAATAAATAAATCTTTAAAAAGCAGCCAGATACAAAAGAGCACATGCTGCATGATGCTATTTACATCAAAGTCAAAAGCAGACAACAGCAATCAGTGCTGCTAGGGACAGGGACAGGACCCCCCCTTGGGGGTGGGTAGTGAATGGACGAGAGGCAGAGCGGGACAAGAGCAGAATTTCCCAAGAGGCGGCCTATAAGCACAAACTGACCCTGAACGACATGGGTTTGAACTGTGTGGGTCCACTTAGATGTGGATTTTTTTCAGTGAATACTGTAAGTGTCTTTTCTCTTCCTTATGACTTTCTTAATAACATTTTCTTTTCTCTAGCTTACTTTATGGTAAGAATACAGCAGAACATACAAAACCTGTGTTGATGGGCTGTTTATGTTACCAGTAGGGCTTCCGGCCAACAGTAGGCTATTCATAGTTAAGTGCGGGGGAGTCAAGACTTGTGCACAGAGTTTGGATGACAGGGCATGAGCGTGGGGTTGAGCACTGCCTAACCGCCACATTGTTCAAGGGTTAACTGTACTTGGATTGTCAAAAAATTCAAGAAAGTACATACTGGGGGGAAGTACTGCTTGATACTCTCCACAGCCACCTCTCAAATTCAAGTTCCTTTATCATCAAGCCAGCGAAATAAACCCCTACATTCTGAAATGCAAAGCAGCGATAGGTTTCTGCGTTGTCCCCACCCAGGGGACACCACCCAGTGGACTCCATCAGAAGTGTTTCAGAGGCACGACCTTTCGGAGTTAAGACTCCTGTGTCTTCGTGGGATTTGAGGTGTTCCATTTACTCAGGATATTCTGGATGGGTCGCTTTAAAAAAAATAAATAGATAAAGCATCTTCCTGGCTCAGCTTGAGTGTCCCGCACACCTCAATCCCAGGGAGAGCCCCGGCCATGTTCCGTCCTTGTGTGACACGTCACCTAACTGCCCAGGAGCTGCCCTGCCCCTCTCTGCAACCTGCTTGCCCGCAAACTGGTTATACTACTTCTTGTCTGATCTCCAAACCCCTGAGGGGTTCAGGGGGGGCAGCCAGGTGCCATCTGATCTCCTCTTTCCTGGGGCCCTTGACCCTATTTTTCTCTGCACTCAGAGTGTTTGCCTGGACTTCTGACAGAACGGTTTGCATGATTTAGCTCTGAATCTGATGTCAAGACATTTCCCAAATTTGCTTTGAAACTGGACCTTCCGCATAGGTCACCGTATTGGATTCCTTATGATTTCAGACAAGAGCTGCACTGGATCCGCCACCTGCTGTGTGGGACTCAGCCTGACGGGCAGCCTCCTCCCTGAGCTTAGATTCTGCCCCTGCTTGTCCCACGTTTCTTGTTCTTTTCATACTTGGGCTCTTCCTGTTTTCCCAGTTATATCCCCCAACTGTGATAGTGCAGGGTTAGAGTTTGCTTTCTTTGTTTTCTCCACCGGCCCACTAAATGTCATTTGGAATTGGATTTCAGACATCCCCAAGTCAGCTAAGTTGTAGATATCATTAATCCAAAATGAAGCCTATAAACAGATTCTGTTCCATTTTAACAATCTCCTCAGGAAATAATCATCTTCAAATTGATCTGTCCTTGTTTTCTATTATAGTCTGTGAATTAGCATATGGAAATTCAGTAACCACACTTAATAAATTCAATCGCTTTCCTAATTTTTTTTTTAATTAATGGGGAGGAAGCAACTACATAAATTGTGTCCCATTTTGTACTGAACAACCAAAACCTACATTCGTAAAATTCTCAGTAAAATATAAATGAAAAGCTATAAAAATAATGTTGTACATAGCTTTGTAATGTGAGCACACTGTGAAATCTACTTATCAGAAATGCTACAAGCAAAGAGCTTTAACCGGCTTTCCAGGATATTCTATTGGAATTAGCAAGGAGAGAGAAGCGGGGTATTAGGAAAGTAAAGTGGTTGTGCTCATCTACGTTCAGGAGTTTATCGAGTCTAGACTACAATGATCCTCTCAGTAATACAAGGGTGAGGAGTTCCAGAACTTTCCAATTGAAAAGTGCTGGGCTCAATTCTATTATGATGATTATACACACCTTTCTTTGCCAACTCTTAGAAACACGGCCAACCCAAGCTAGTGGGCACAGATCCAGTGTTCTCAAAGTGTGATCCCGGGACCCGTACCTTGGCATCATACAGGAAGTTGTTAGAAATGAAAAATCCAGAACCACTTCAGACCCACAGAATCAAAACGCTGCGGGGGGCGGTGCACTGCAACATACACCTTAGCAAGGCTTCCAGGTAATTCTGATGCATGCTGGAGGTTGACAACGACCATTGGAATTCATCCTCCCAAAATGCACAGAAACATCAGGTACCCCTACTTTTGTGTGACTCATACTGGTGTCTTCTCTCCTGTCCCAATAGCTCATCCTGGGTATGAGGTGTCACTTTCTACCTCACTTAACCAGAGTCCCTGACTGACACTGCTAATGGTTCCTCAGGGTCCTTTCTACCCTTCTCCCTCCTCTCAATATAGTCACTGCCCACCCCTGCACTTCATCACAACTTTTAGCAGCCATCGGGCTTTCCAGAGAGAAATTAGATGTCCAGGAGATGCTGGGATAGCTCAGCAACTGAGCTCTTGCCTCGCAATCTCGAGGTCCAGGGTTCAATAACCAGCCCCGGCATGTACAAACCCATATGCTGAACTGCAGTGCAACTGGTAACCGCCAGGATGGCTCCATGGCGAAGGTTCTTGCCTCCCATGAGGCAGTTCCACTCTGTGGGGCCCCACATCCTCCTGTGTGGAATGAAACCATGTCAAAACACTAATTACATATAACTATGGAGACTGCTCTGGGTCCTCCCCCTTCTCTCTGTCTCTCTGTCTCTTTCCATCTCACCTTCTCTCAAAAACAATAAAATAAATCTTAAAAAAAAGAAAGAAATAGGCTCATAGATACAGAGAACAAACTGATGGTTACTAGAGGGGTGGGGGATTGGGAAGCTAAGTTAAAAAAGGTGAGTGAATTAAGAAATACAAATTGGTAGTTACAAAATAGTCACAGGGATGTATAGTACAGCATAAGAAAGATAGTCAATGATACAGTAATAACTATGTCTAGTGCCAGGTGGGCACTACACTAATTAGAGGGATCACTTCTTAAATTGCATAAGTGTCTAACCACGACGCTGTACCTCTGAAACTAATATAAACTAATATTGAATGTCCACAGTAACTGAAAAAATAATTTCTAAAAATGCAAAAATACAGTAACTACTTACGATGTCAAAGGAGACAAAACAAAACAAAACAAATAGACTGAATTTCAACAGGGGAATTGAAAATATAAAAAAAGACAGCAGATTATATTTTTTTCCCCTAAAATTTCTAGAATTCTGGAATTTCCAAACAGAATTAGGAGTTTCCTAGAATTAGGAAACCATGTGCCAACTCTTGATTATGAAGAAAAGTTTTCTGAGATCTTCTCCAGCTAAATCCCAGGAAATGAGTTCTTGGCCAGAAAGAATATAGAGAAGTCCTGGTCCATCCAACACAATCGATGTCTCCACCAGTGGGCTTTAGTCCTCACTGAACGACCTTGATAAGTTCTTGGAAAATACAACTCTAAGTGAAACAATGTATAAGGAAACCAGTTCTACCAGAGGTTAATTGATATAAATAAGAGGGAAGTTTCTACCACGAATTTCTGGGCACAAAAACATCACCAAACTTCTAAATAAAGACCCAAAACACTTCTAATATTAGACATTAGCTATGTGTGTATTTAACAGATATGTATAAAAATAAGGTGACCAACCGTCCTCCTTTAGGGAGGACAGTCCTCCTTTTGGAAGTTCTGTCCTCCCTCGAAAAGTGTCCTCCTAGTTGTCCTCCTTTTCGACTTGTGTTCAGTTTTTATCCACAGAATTACCAAACATTAAAATAGACAACAATTATCTATTTGAAGAAATTAGAAAACTGAATATTTATTTAAATTCTGAAAAATGGGTCGAGTGGGAAAATGAACATGTTGAAGTTGATAAAAGATGGGTGGAGATATTCAACCATTTCAAAAATGCACATATACCATATGAAAATTTACTTCTTCTAGTCCAATTTACATTGTGCTGTCCTGGCACTAATGCAGCAGTTGAAAGGGCATTTTCAATTGCTCATGATTTATGGACAACTGAAAAATCAAGACTGAATGTTGATATTCTAGCTGCAGCACTTGCTGTGAAATTCAATATGAAAAAGAGTTTTCATACAAATATTTCTAATATTTTGTTAGAAAATGACACATTAACAAAAAATATTAATTCAATCGAAAAATATTCATATTTAAATAAGCATCATAATACACCTGCGTTATCTATTTACTATATTATAATGCTTTCTGTTTAGTTATTGTTGCAAAGGATACATTTTTTTATTTGCAATATTTGTTTCTTTCATTTATGTATGTCCTTTTTTTTGTTTGTTTTATTTATTTATTTATTTATTTTTTGAGAGAGAGAGAGAGAGAGAGAGAGAGATACAGAGACAGAAACAGAGAGAGAACTGAACTGGGGAAGCTCCCAGTTCAGCATATGGGTCCGCACGGTTCGGGGCCAGGATTCGATCCTCGGTCCCTGGATCTGCAAAGTGAGCACTCAACCCACTGAGCCATCCCGGATTCCCCATATGTCCTCCTTTTCATTGGAAAAAAGTTGGTCACCTTACCCTCGGGCCCAAAGCTCAGAGTAAGCACGGGCCCCCTTACACACGGGCTCCCTCCCAGCCCCCAGCTCACCCTCACATCCTTCTTTCCATTAGGAGGACCCCGAAATCTAACACACTTGCCTTTGGGGAACAAGCCACTTCCCCTAGGCAGAAGGAGCCAGTTGAATTTCATAACTTCTAAGATGCCTTCTGACCTCCAAATCCTTTTTTCTCTTATTGCCCAGGAAAGCATTGGGCTAGTTTTGTTTCTTGCTCACCCCACCCCTACCCCCAGCTCCACGTATTTGCACCTCAGCATCTCTCCCTGCCCTTCCCTGTGCTGGTCTCGTTCCTGCCCTGAGCCCGCTGGCGTGCTTTTGAATACTGGTCATTCTCCTCTCCAAACACCATACTACTCTTCCTTCCAAAGGAACTCAGAATGTTCCCTCTCATCTGTGTCCACTGCGCCCCTAGCCCGTGAGAACTATTCTTCCAGTGATATTGTGGGTGTTTTTCCTCAGACTCCGTGGAGTAAGCGCACGGGCAGTTTTGTGCCTCTCATCTGCCCTGTTCTGCCCCAGTGCCCTGAAGCTGGCAGGACTCCTGCCAGACACTCAGACGCTGCTGACAGACAATGAGGTCAGGGAGCAGGCCTCTCCTATTCACTGCCCAGCCTCACTTCTCACTTTCGGCTCCCTCAAGAGCCCTGTTACAAGGCTCGTAGCTAGAAGTCCCTGATGGCAGTAACTGACCTGATACAACTACACCTCAGTACTAAAAGCTGGTGTGACACTCACCGCCAGACCATTTCATTTTCCTGCTCGAAGAATAACGACCTCAGACAAGGTGCTATAGACAGAATGTTTGTATCCTCTTAAAATATTTATTTTGAAACCTAACAGCCAATGGGGTAATATTGGGAACTGGGGCCTTTCAGAGGTGATTAGGTTATGAGGACAGAGCCCTCATGGATGGGATTAGAGCCCTCATGGATGGGATTAGAGCCCTCATGGATGGGATTAAGAGCCCTCATAGAGGCTCCCAGGAATTCTCCTGATCCTTCTTCCCTGGAGGACAGAGCGAAAAGGCAGAGGTCTATGAACCAGGAAATGGGTTTTCATCACATCCTTGATCTTGGACTTCCTATAGGCTTCAGAACTGTGAGAAATAAATTTCTATTGTTTATAAACCACCCACTTTATGATACTTTATTACAAAAGCCCAAACACAGTAAGACAAGGGAAGCCGGGATGGCTCAAAAGGTTGAGCGCTCGATTTGCAGCCCCAGGGACAGAGGATCAAATCTTGGTCCCAGTCCGTTCGGACCCATATTCTGAACTGGGGAGTGTTTACCATTCGGGAGGCCCCCAGTTCAGTTCTCGCCCCCAGGTTCGGCCCCTGGCTTGTGGGGGCGTTCCTCCCTTGCGGGAGGCCTCCAGTTTGGTTCTCGCTCTGCACCGCCTCCACCCACCTGTGTGAAATGAAACCATGTTGAAAACTGATGACCTAAACCTATGGAGACTGCTCTGAGCCCTCCCACTTCTCTCTGTCTCTCTCTGTCTCTGTCAAAAATAGTAAAATAGGGGAAGCCGGGATGGCTCAGTGGGTTAAGTGCTCACTTTGCAGCCCCGGGGACCGAGGATCGAATCCCGGCCCCGGCCCGTGCGGACCCATATGCTGAACTGGGGAGTTCCCCCAGTTCAGTTCTCTCTCTGTCTCTGTCTCTGTATATCTCTCTCTCTCTCTCTATGTCAAAAAATAAAAAATAAAAATAAATAAAAATAAAATAAAAAAATAGTAAAATAAATTTATTAAAAAGAAAAAAATACACAACAGAATAAGACACAAGTTTACTATGAAAGCATGATAAAAAAAAGAAATAAAACAAAGCTACATCATACTTTTATCTAAGCACAGACAGAAGTAAGGTCACCACGATACCACAAAATACCCCATCATAGAACCGCCTGTACCTTCTTCTTCTTCTTCTTTTTTTTTTTTTGACAGAGAGAGAGAGAGATACAGAGACAGAGAGAAGGGGGAGGGCCCAGAGCAGTCTCCATAGTTGCACATCATGGGTTTTTCCACATAGTTTCATTCCACAGGTGGGCAGGGCTGCACAGGGCAGGAACTGTGCCGGGGTCTCACCCTGGTGAGAACCGAACTGGGGGCACTCCCCAGTTCAGCATATGGGTCCACACGGGCCGGGGCCAGGATTCGATCCTCGGTCCCTGGGGCTGCAAAGTGAGCACTTAACCCATGGAGCCATCCCAGCTTCCCCAACCCCTACCTTCTGACCGTATCAAGTTCAAAGTAAAAACCCATTTCCTTAGAGTTAGACCATCTCCCAAATCATCTAACCAAAATCTAAATCCTATAGGTTCTTCCTATCATCCTCTTACTAAGACGCATGGCTGCCATGAGTAATAAATCAACTTATTTAACTGCACAGGTATTCCTAATGGTCTTTGGCCAAAATGTACTGTCCATTGTAGACAATCATTTCACATTCACTGATAATCCACAAACATCTGAGGGGTAAGTAATAGTAGTCCCAATTTATACTGTTTTAACCAAAGTAGAGATCCAGGCGGCAGTAAAGAACAAAAAGCATTTATTTGAGCAAAGGATTGCAATCCCGTAGACACAGGTTCAAGGAGCAAACCCAACTTCATTCTGGAGAGAACAAAAGAAGGCAGGATTTATAAAGGCAAAAATTACAAAATGTGATTCTCTCAGGCAAAGGAGGGCTTGCTGGCCAGGTTAACAGGGATGGGTCAATTCCTATATGCAAATGAGGAGGATAAAAACTACAAACAGGAGGTAAAGTCTGTATGTGTTCATACACCAGTCGTTTGTTCTAGGATGTTTATGGCTCAGCCTTGAACTGAGTTCAGCAACATGCGTAGCAATTCAATAGCAGCTCTGGTAACTGAGGCATGAGATGTGCATAGACCCTACTTCCCTAAGAGCCTCCTGACTATTTTCAGTGACTCCCTTAGCACTGTTTATTCCATTTTATTTTATTTTATTCCTCATTATCAATACCCAGGGACACTGAGGCTGAAAGAGGTCGGGCGATTTAGCAGAGATCATACAAGGGGACTTCTAGTCCTAACCTTGGTCACTTCATGTAAAGGTCAATCCAGGCTGTTTTTGCAACACCCAGATGGCTTCAGCCACTAGAATCTTAGTTAGTTTCCTTTATCTTAGCTGTTAATCAAACATCAGAAACAAAGTCCCTCTCACCAGGAACATTTGTGTCTTGAGAAGCTTTTAAAACAAAGCTGAACTCTACAATGAATGTTCCAATCTGGGTAGTAGGTAAAAGGGTGTCCATTTTATTATTCTGTATACCTATCTGCATGTACATAAATAATTTGACACAATTTTTAGTGAGTAGGATGAACTGAAAACAAAGCCCCAGAAAGACACAGGTGTGTTGCTAGAGCCTCAAGCCTTTTCCACCTCCTGGATGAACAGATGGGACAAACAACAAATGGGAGGGACCGGGCTCATTAACCAAGATAAGTAATATTTAAGGCAATGCTTCATTGTTTGAGAGAAGTTGAGAGAGACAGAGAGAAGTGGGAGGGCCCAGAGCAGTCTCCATAGTTGTACGTCATTTGTTGTGACATGGTTTCATTCCACACAGGTAGATACTAGGCCGAGCAGAGCAGGAACTGAACTGGGGGACTCCTGAATAGGAGAAGAGAAGCTTCCCTGCTGAGCCATCCCAGCAGTTTCCAGGTGCACCGCAATTCATCAGATGGGGTTACACAGGCTGGGCCAAGAATTGAACCCCAGACCTCAAGATTGACCGCAAGCCAAGTGCTCGACTGTTGAGCTATCCCAGCATCCCCTAAGACAATATTTTAAGAAAACAAATCAGTAAACTAGGACTCAAGGGCGGATGCCTGCTCTTATAAATAAAGTTTTATTATAAGTTCCCACAAGCATCCGTCTACACAAACTCCAGCATCCTCAAAAGGACAAACTTTGTTGACTGTAAACTGTTCCTTTACATTGATGAATGGCTGTCAAGTTATAATGCTTGTACTTTATAAGGTGCTATAGAAATGTAAACTGTCATTTATTTCAAAATGGAAACTAAGTGGCTTTATGGGTGTCCATCACTAGTAGCCACACCCCCTCTCCCCACTCTCCCCCTCCCCCCAAAAGTTCCAAAGTTGCTGAGAGAAGAAAGGTAGATCATTTCCCAGCTGACTGAGAACACCCAGAGCAGGTGAGAGAGAGCTTTATAGTGGTCCCAGCCCTGCCTGGCCTCCCCTCTCCTGGCACCATCTCCCCCTCCCCTGCTCCAAGTGGGTCCTGTGGCTTTAAATCCTAGAGGCTCCGCCCCGCCGCGGGCCGTTGCTTAGGGAGACGAATGCACAACAGAGCGTGTACCCTGGGCCTGTGTCCACTAGGGCGGCTGCCACTGCGCCAGCCGCAACTCTGCGTCCCATCCGTCCCATCCGCCATGGCAGACTTGCACTCGCGCCGCAGCTTCTGCGAGCCCGAGGAGGGCCAGGAGTGGGAGGAGGAGGAGGAGGAGGAGGAAGAGGAGGAAGAGGAAGAGGAGGAGGAAAGGGAAGAGGAGGAGAAGGAGAGGGAGGAGGGGGAGGAAAAAGAAAAGAAGAAAGAGGAGGGGAAGGGACAGGTGGAGAAGAAGGAAGAGGCGAAGGAGCAGGGACAGAACAAAGAGGGGAAGGGGAAGGAGCAGGGGCGGGAGGCCTCCGGGACGTTCAGCGAAGAGGACCTGTGGAAGGTGTTGCACAGCAGTGACAGCAATGCCCAGGACCTGGGGGCGCCCCATCCCCTGCTAGCCAGCATCCCGAGCCCCAGCCTGAGCCCGACGCTGACGCCCAGCCAGACCCCCAGCACCGCCTCCTCGGCCGCCAGCGGCTCCTCCCAGACAAGTACCGGCCCTGCCCACCCCGCCCTGGCCGCCTCCCCTGGCCCTGGGGTGGGGCAGCGGGTCCAAAGATTCCTGAGTCTTCGTCCGCCTCGGGGTCTGATTTCCAAGTCCAGGCGGCCCCGCCCCGCGCCCCAGCCTCTCCTGTCGAAGGCGCTGCAATGTGGGCGAGCGCGCGTGAGGGTTCAGGATCCAGGGGGACGCCTCGTGCAAGCGCGAGCGGAGGCCCAGCGGTGCAGCGAGCTCACCTCTGCAACGCGCTTTGCACGCGGTCACACGGCGACCACGTGCGCCCACCCCCGCACGTGCCTCTCCCGGCGCGTACCTCAAGGGTACTGGGCAACTAGGGGGAGCCCTGGAAAAATGATTCACGTGCATAACTTCCTGTGCTGAGCCCACTCCAGTCACTTCCGCGGACAGTTTGCACAGGATCACCTTTTGTTTTTTGGGTTTTTTTGGAGGGGGCGGGGTGCAGGGATGTCCTCTGCATGATAGGAATGTACTGCAGCATTCCTGGCCTCTATGCCTGGTCTTTGCCATTAGCTTAGCCCCGACCCCCATTTCGTGACAATCAGAAAATGCCTTCAGACGTTGCCAAATGTCACCCTGGGGGGAGGGGGTGGGGTGCAAAATTGAATTTTACTTTTAAGAACCACTGATTAGGAGGAATTGGCTAAAGGGTTTCATGTTTCCTTCAACAGGTTTTCCTAAAATATTTCAGACATTTAGGAAAAACATGGCTGAAATAAGTTATGATAGGTAAGAGAATGTTTCCAGCTTTCATATTACATAGTGTTGTGTTTTGAAGCTGATTATATTTACTTGTTTTTTGGATACACATGGCAGGAAGTGGAGGAAAATCATCCAGGGCATTTACAACTGGTTTATTTAAAAAGCTTTCTTTAATCCACAGTTAGGCACTTTGGAGCTCAAAGTCCCTGCCCATCTCTTACTTATTACCTACCTGTAGAGATGACACAATCCACCTGTTAATATAACAGGCAATTGTAACCATGTCACGTGTACGCTCGTGCTATGAGCGTTTACAGCACAGGTAGGTCGCCATTGGCTAAATTCGAGGGAGAATCAGGGACACGCGTGGAAGTGAGTGGAAATTAATAACCTTTCCTTTGATCCTCTTTTTCTTTGTCTTGTTGCTACTAGCCTTCAAACACTTTATAATAAAAAAAGACACCAGAGAATCACTTTTTGGGGGATAGCTTTATAAATCCTTCCTGAAATCTCACACCGAACCTGAGTGCACAATCTTGAAGGACTATGCACCTAAGTTTTGCTTTTCAAGCAACTTTTAAATTCTTAAGTATAAGAATTGTTTTCTCCCACTTATATGTTCCGATTTATCCTCTTAATTCAACATTTTAGGAACGTGTTAATAAATGCATATGGTTAAAGTACACAAAGGTATTTATAAAATTAAAAATCTTTGTGCCCTTCACCCCCCAACTCACCAGAACTAACACACTGTTAACAGTTTGTTTTGCTTCCAGTATAATTTTAAGTAGCACATTTTTATTCCTTGATTTATCAATTTATGACACAAGTACTGACTTCCCACCATGAAAGATGACAAGTGTAACTTCTACTACTTTCCTCCTCTCCATTTTTCGTAGTTACATTTTTTATATTATTTTTAGTTTGACCTTTCGGACTTTAAAATATTTTAACCTCTACTTCTTGATTCATTTTAGTGAGCATTAAGTCTATTTTGAAAAATTCGACAGCCTTCTCTCACTTTTTCCTTTCCCAAGTAACAAATTATATTAAAACATAATATTTATATAAAGTCATATTACTTTCTCAAGCTTTAGTGTGTTTTTATTATGGTTTGTATTATAATTAACTTTTAGTGCTTTGGGTACAGGTTGATTCTAACAATTGAAAAATAATAAACAAAAATTCATATACTTTCATGCTAAGTAAGGACCCAGTCATGTGACTGGATTTATACACAAGACAATGAAATCCTCCGTTTGTAACATTTGGCTCCTAAACGGAGAACTTTTCAGGAACGCCGGGCGGGCTCAGCAGGCTGAGCATTTGCCTTGCAACCCTGAGGTCTGGGCATCAAATCCCAACCCCATGTGCTGAAATGAGGCCCAACTCGTAACTGCTGGGATGGCTCAGCAGTGAAGGTTCTTGTCTCCCATGTGGGAGCCCCCAGCCCCAGCCCCGTTCAGTTCCCGCCTCATGTGGCCCCACATCCCCCTGTGTGGAGTGAAACCACATCACAGCTAATGACGCACAACTATGGAGACTGCTCTGGGCCCTCCCCGTTCTCTCTCTCTCTCAAACAATAAAATAAACTTTTGGAAAAAAAAGAACTTTTCAACTCTCAAGTTGTTTTCTGTTGTCCTCAATTTTTATGAACTGAGCTTCATGACTACATACACTTTCTTGGTTCCCATACTGCCTTCTTTTTCGTATTTTCTGTAGATCTCATGGATGGCCACATTTCTGAGTTCTTGCCTGTCTTGAAATTTCATTCATTCTGTCCTCCTACTTTGCTAATCGTATGACCTGGCATCAAAGAAGCGGTTTAAACCCATTTCTCGTCCGCACTCGGAAGAGGCTGCTTCGTTGCCGTCCATTATCTGGTGTGGCTGCTCCGTGTGATTCTCGCACCCCTCTGATATTGGAGTATTGCTCCTCCTCCCCGAGCCTGTCCTTCAGAGCTCCTCGTGCATGGCTGTCGGGCCTGTGGGACATCCTCAAGGCCCTTGGTGTTTCTGTGCTGCTGTTGCAGCTCTCACACGCGATTGCAGCAATCACATCGGACATTTCCAAGAACTGGTTCTTATGCTCCATGGCCGCTCAAATAGCAGTGTGGGGTTTTTACAATGGCTTTGAGGGTGCTCGTATAATAAAGCTCCTCTGTGTTCTTTGCATTTCTTCTTCATTTTCTTTACTCGGGATCAGTGGTTCTGATTGGGCATCTTGGTGCTTCTCTCTGGTCTACTGATTGTGCCCAGGTGACGGCTCATGCTTGGTCATCCGTTTGTGCTTGTCCGGGAATGACTGAGCTAAGACGAGTCTGTCTGCAGCCCAGTTCTCTTTTCCAGGCGTGCAGAGGAAGGGTGACTGAGTCCTCTGCACGTGGCTGGGGTAGTGGGGAGCCAGCTTCCTGTAGCGTGTCAGCCGGGGGGCAGGCACATGGAGCCCCGCTCCAGAGTTAGCACAAGGACGGGTTACTGTGTGGCCGGAGTTCTTCATGGGTGGAACGTCCCTGTTCCTTCACCCAAGCCTGCCGGGCAGGTCCCAAGTAACCTGTACTGCCCCCGGCCTAAAACCCTCTCCCTGGCAGACAGTCCACTCTTAAGAAAGCAGTTCTTGGGGAAGCTGGGATGGCTCAGCGGGTTGAGCGCTCGCTTTGAAGCCCCGAGGACCGAGGATCGAATCCCAGCTCCGGCCCAGGCGGACCCACATGCTGAACTGGGGGGTGCTTCCCGAATGTGGTGAGGCCCTCAGTTCAGTTAAAATAAATAAATAAATAAATAAATAAATAAATAAAATTTAAAAATAAAAAACATTAAAAAAAAGAAAAAAAAGAAAGCAGTTCTTTGGGCTTCATCTGGAAATTGCCAGATGTCCTGAATAAGGGGAGAGGAAGGAGCCTGCCCCGCCAGCCCTTCCAAGTTCATTCTTTGAGCCACTTTGCATCTTTTTTTTTTTTTTTTTTGACCTGAACTGGGGGCCTCACCGCGTTTGGGAAGCACACCCCAGTTCAGCATGTGGGTCCGCCTGGGCTGGAGCCGGGATTCGATCCTCAGTCCCCAGGGCTGCAAAGTGAGCGCTTAACCCACTGAGCCATCCCGGCTTTTCCATGAACCACTTTGAACAACTCTCTCCTCTTGCATTTGGTTGAGGCTAAGCTAGGAGCTTGTTAGGAATTCCCTTCAGAAAAACTTTACTCTCCTCTCTCGTATCCTTGTCTTGAGTTGTGGCGTTCCCTGCTTCAGTTTTCCATCAACCTGAGGTCGCTTGTTTTCTTTTTTATAAGGACTTCTTCAGTAGTGCTCACTGATGACACCTTTTCTGTTTTCCAGGGCATTTGTTTGTTTGTTTGTTTTTAAGATTTATTTTATTTTTGAGAGACAAAAGGGAGGGATCCCAGAGCAGTCTCCATAGTTGTACATCATTAGTTGTGACGTGGTTTCATTCCACACAGGTGGGTGTGGGGTTGCCTGGGGGGGGACCCCAGGGGCCTCACTCATAGGAGGCGAGAACCTTTGCCATGAAGCCGTCCCTGCAGTTACCAGTTATGCCACAGTCCAACATATGGGGTTGCCCTGGCTGGGGCTATGAATCAAACCCTGGACCTCACAACTGTGAGGCAAGCGCTCACTGCTGAACTGTCCTGGCATTCCTTGTTTGTTGTTAAGTATTTGTTACCTCAGAAAGAAGGTAGAATTATGTGCTCAGGGGCCATCTTGAGCTGGCAAACTCCCAATATGGGAACCTCTCTTTCCTACATCAAATTCTTACTTTCCTCTCATCCATCCTCTTAAGATACTTCTTTTACATTTGAATGCATTCTCTGGTGAATTTGGTTACATTGTGACTTTAAGGAGATCTGTCCTTCGAAGTCATAAAAATGCAACCAATGTTGGCTCAATTTTATTTTTAATTGCCCTGTTACTATTCTGGTTGAAAATGGAGCAAACTCTAGGAGCAGATGAATGTGGAGAAACACAGATTTTGGAGCCAAACAAGTCTGGGTCCCCATGGGTCCCTGCCACGCAGGATTTCTGAGAGGTTTTCTAGAGTTGCCTCAGTTTCCTTGCCTGTAGAAAGGCATACTAATACCTGCCTTGATTGGTTTTCACAAAGATGAATGAAATAGTGTGAGAAAGCAACTACTACTTGTGTACTAGTATGTAGTAAGTTCTCAAAAATTGTTAATTTTGTTATTATCCTTGGTCGTCAGCCATCTTGACACGGAATTTCAGAAATAATCTTTGGTGTTGGTGTAAGGAAGACAAAGAGACCTAGATGAATAACATTGTTTTTGTTACCCGTTGCATTTGGGAAAAAAATCCAAACATCAAATGTTCTCTAGAGATCGCTCTTCAATGTCCCTATACTATTGGTCCCTATAGTTTGTTTCTTTAAACTCAAGGGGGGAGGGAGGGTATAAACAGAACTTCCCCATAACTCGAGCAGATAGCTTTATAGAGCAGATAGCTTCATTTCAAAATTAAATAAAAACACGCCACTGATGCAATATGCTAAGGAACAAAATATAAAATATAGGGGGGTGGAGGAGATAGATACATAAGAGAACAGAAAAAGGTGAAAAAGGGACCATTCTAAAATTGACTAAATTGTTTGGGAAAATATTTTGTTTGGTAATATTAGAAGGTGCAGCAAATTATTACAAAAAAAACAAAATTCAAAGAGGCCAAGGAACTTGAAATGTAATCAATATTGTTTAGTTATTACCAGTAAAGCCATTTTAACTAGTAAAGGTCAACAAATTTCTCAAGATAAGTAACTGACTAAACTACTGTAGAGAGAATGCAGATTGTTTAATTAGAATACATTGCACTTCAGCCTTTTAGAAGGAGTTTGGGTTATTTTTAAGCTATTTAAAATGAACGATACATTATCATTTAAAATCAAGGGAATGTTTAAACAGACACACCATCACTGCTAACACCACCACTAGCCCACACACACAGACAGACAGGAGTGGTAGAAAAAAATTCTTTGGGAGAAATAACATGGTATTGAGAACCTCCAGGATTTAGAAATCAGTACTTTTCAAGGAATAGATGCAAACACACTGTGCAAACACACTGAAGAGATAAAAATGGAAGAAAATAGTCCCAAAAAAGGTAGGATTCAGAATCGTCTACTGTATGTATATTTCTTATTTGATTGTCACATGTATTATATTTAGAAAAACTTCTAACAGCTGTGTACTCATAGGTGTACTCAAAATGAGCATATTATCTAAATTTCAGGACCATCTATCACCATTTGTATACAGGAATCCCAGTATCAGTACAAACAGAAGAAAGTTGGCTTCAAAACTTGGCATACAGAACGCAGAGAGGTGAGCAGTTTGATTTCTTCAATTTTGCCGAGAGATGGGATGACACGTTGTGAAGAGTGAGGTGTAGATGGCCAGCAGGCCGAGGTTTGAATTCTAGCCCCAACAGCCGCTAACACTGTGATGACTGGCCAAGGTGCTTACTGTCAAACACCTGCTTCTTCATGGGCTGTCACTGGATCGTTCTGAAGGTCAAAATGAGGTCAATTATTTCTACTCCATGGCACTTAGCCTTTAATGTAGGGTGGCATTTATGTTCACATCCAGAAATAATCTGCCATAGTTTGATACATATCTTTACTTTTTAACATATGCATACTGAGTTTTAAATGTCAAACCATCAAGAAAAACGTAATGTAAAAATTAGTTTTAACTTATCCCAGTATGTTCTTCAGAAGTAATCTTTGTGACTAGCCTTTCTTTTCGGGTATTGTTTTGTGTTGTATCTCACTTCTTTATCAGATGCTGATTGAGCACCTACCATAGCCACAGCACCTATCGTAGGCCAAGCACTGTTCCAGGGAAATAGCAGTGAACAAAACCAACAAACCCTCTGTCTCAATGATCCTCTATTAAAGTGTGAAAGGTGAAGGTGATGGTGAGATAAATAATGCACACAACAAGTAAATATGAGTTCTGACAATTAAGTTCATGAACTCATCCTAGAAAAAGTGCTACATACCTCATTACTGAATATCACTATGGTCACCTTCAAAGGACTCCCCTTGGGAAGCTATGCACCAATGCTAGTGCCTAGTTCACCCTTCAAAGCAATTTGGAACTCTTTTTCTGGAATGGCATCAGAGCCACCATCATATTACCCTTGATGTCCTGAATGTCATCAAAATGTCCTTTCAATATTTCCTTTATCTTCAGGTAAAGAAAAAAGTCACAGGGGGACAGATCAGGTGAGTAGGGAGGGTGTTCCCATACAGTGATTTCTTGACTGGCTAAAAACTCCCTCACAGACAATGCTGTGTGAGCTGGTGCATTGTCGTGATGCAAGAGCCATGAGTTGCTAGTGAAAAGTACAAATTGTTTTCATTTATTTCATGCAGCCTTTTCAGCACTTCCAAACAGTCAACTTGGTTGACTGTCCAGTTGGTACAATTTATAATGAACAATCCCTTTGATATATATAAAAAAAAAAAGCAACATCATTTTGAGTCTGAATTTGGACTGACAGAACTTTTTTGGTTCTGGAGCATCGGCTGACTTCCATTGTGCACTTAGATTCTTTGTTTCAGAGTCATATTGGTACACATGTTTCATCACCAGTGATAACATGGCCCAAAACATCGTCTTGCCTCTCCAAAAGGTCTTGCCAAACTCAAGCTCCAACATTCTTGCAAAAGCACACAAAACCACGCAACATCAATAATGAATGCCACCACATGTCAACACGAGCACAGCTGTGAGACACTGATATGCCAAGGTTATGAAACCTCACTGAGTTGTTTGTACAGAGATGCCGACGTCAGCGCAGAGCGGCAAGTTCACGAACTTAATTGTCAGACCTTGTATATAATTCATTAGGTGATATAATTGCTAAGGGAAAAAAAATCAAGCCAATAAAGGAACAGAAAACGTTGGGAGGGAGGGATGCAAGCTATAGGATTCACAGGGAAATATTCACTGAGAAGGGAAGACTTCAAGGAGGTGAGAGAGTGAGCTGATACAACCTCTAGGGCAAAAGTGCTCCAGGCTCCGGAAACAGCCACACCTGCTAGAACGTGTGCCTGCAGTCAAGGAAGGAGGAGAGTCTTAGGGTACAAGGTCCTAGAGACACTGAGTACCAAATCTGTTTTCGTGGGAATGAAGTGGAAAGCTACTGGAGGGTTTACACAAAGAAGTGATGCAACTTAGCATGCAAATGAACCAACAGTTAAAAAGATGTTAATTACAGTAGACTCCCAGGTAATGGGCACCATGGGGATTGGTAGATGCTGGATAAACGTAAACAGACTCTCTATTATCCAGAACAGAAGTGCCAGTTGCTGGAGAGTGTTAGTTGCTTGAGTTCCAGTTAACAGAGAATCTACTGTATTATCAAATGTATCTCTATGGTCAATGCAGTTCAGACAGTATTTTCTGGGGAATTTGACATGTTGATTCTTTGATCTTGTTTGGCAGTGTTAGAAGATAAACACAGGCATTGTCCAATGTTAAAGACTTTATTTGAGTAAGCATAGATTCCAATTGGGCAGCGGGCAGGACCAGAGGGTTTGGGAATGGTCTGCTGATAGGAGCTAGAGGACAGGGTATTATAGAGAAGTTGTGTGAGCAAAGCAAGGAAAGTATCTGATGGGCTGAGGCATTTGTAGGAATTGACTCTGGCTCAGGTTTCAGTTTGCTGACGTTGGCTACCAAAGCATCAGTGCCACTTCTAACGACCTCCTTGTCCGATGACTTTAACAGCAGGAACCTGCATCCTTAAAGTATAGTACTTTAACAGCAAACATACCTGTGCATTTTGGGGGGAAATCTTCTTTTACACTTTTTTTTTTTCATGGAGGACTCAGATGCAGCTCTTATTATTGCTAGGTACATTTTCGTCTTTCTTATGGATGTAACAATTAGAATCTTTTTTTCTATTATATTTCCTAATTGGTTATTATCACTATATAAGAAAACTATTGATTTCTATGTATTAATCTTGGACTTCTGCCCCTCTCACTCTGACTGTCTTTTAAAGTCCAATAGTTTGTTAGTTGAAAGTCTATTAGACAATTAACATTTCCTGTGAATAACATCAGTTTTACCTCTTCTTTAATTTTTTTACTTAGCAGTGTGTGGTGGACATCTGTCCCTGTCAGGAAAGAGTGACCTCATTCTTTGAAATGACTGCACAGTGTATTTTGACTTATGCAATAAATATGGGTGCTAGATATTTCAAGGGGGTTTTGGTTTGACTTGGCTTGTTGTATTTGTTAGTTTGTTTAGTTCTTCCCAATAGCAAATAATGCCTTCATAATAATCTTCCTGTATTCATTGTTTTATATAGCAGGCTCTTAAATAATGTCATTTCATTATAACGTTGATGAGATGCAGCAGGAACTTGCCTCTTGTCTATCAACTAGACTATGCTAAAATTTATTTTGTTCTATGTCATTTCACGTAAAGTCGCAGAACCTGTTGGCGCCTTGGGTGAGGACTTACTGTACGTGTGTCTGTTGGACAGAACACCTACGACATAGTTAACATTTCCCGCAGATCATCCACATGGGAAATGTGACATCTTCTGGTACACGTCTCTCTCTCTCCAACAGCAGTGTTCACTGTCCCTGGCTCTCCTGAGAAAAGAGGCCAGCCTCTTCCCTCCGCCTCTGTCCCACTGTAGCTTGTTCTGACCGGTTTTTCATCCTTCCACTCCTATCTACGTAAACTTCGAGGCATTTACTCAGAGTGGTTGGTTACTGGGTTGAACTGGAACCCCACCCCCATCCGAACACCCGTCTACCTGAAAAATCTTTCATAGAATAACGGAGATAAAGTAGACACAACAGTGCTTAAGAGAAGTGGAAAACAACAGGGTCTGAAGACCATGGTTATAATCCAATAAAACAGGCATCCGTGTAGTATTCTAGGACTGGAAAGGAAGAGAATCATTTTTAAATATGATACATTAGAACAGTGAGTTTTCTGTGTGTTCCTTATTGTTGATAAAATGTTATTTGAAAAAAAGTAAAGAAAAATTAAAATACAATAAGTAGACTTATTTTTCCAAGAGGCGTTTTTTCTTTTATATTAAATGTCTTTCCTATGTTGTCAGGGTTAATGACAAATGTTCACTTTTTTAGTTTTTGTTTGTTTGTTTGTTTGTTTAACAGGGGAGAAAATATCCTCTGTAAAGGAGCAACCTGAACCTGAAAATCTGGCTTCTAAGTTAAGAGGTGAGTGGATGTTTGGAGTCATCCTTCTGCTCTTAGGAACTGACCTTAATTTGAATGGTGCCCACACCCTTTGGAAAAGCTCCCCCGCCCAAACATATACGCAAGAAGGTGGTGCAAAGGTAGGGTTTCAGGGCATTTAAACAGTGTGTGAGAGGGACAGTGATCTCTAAACTAGAGAAAACAGAACCCACTGCGCAAAGGGTTTCAACTCGCCTTCTAAATCTCTCCTTTTCTCTTCAGAAAAATGGGTAATTAATCCCGAAGAGCCCAAACTGAACATTTTATGTGAGCTAGAGGTAAGAAAGGCTTATCAGTGTAACTGGTGCACGGTGCTCATGGTAAACATCCTTTACCTTCATCTCTCTGTCTCCTTTTACAATTAGTTTAAGGAAGACTTCCTAGCACTGTTTGAGCCGGTTCTGAGGACATTACCCAGTGTCGGGTCACCGTCCTTTCTGGTGCTGAAACGAAAGGATTCCAGTTTAGGCTCTACCTTCAAGGTAATTTTAATTCTTTGGTTGTTGTTTTTTTTTACTGTAATAAATAATGTGAAAAGCCCCATGATGGTTTGCACGAAAGACAGTGAACATACATCAAGAACAGGAAAGAGCCTTGATGCCACCATTTACAATGACCAACTTTTTAAAAATAAACCGGAGTCCTTTCGCAAGGGGACGCCCAGGTCAGGGCTCTGGATTGTCCTGTCTGGGCTGGGTAGGTAATTCAGGAGGGAGGGGGGACCAGGGGAACAGAAGGGAGGGTTGCAGGTAGGGGCTCAGGCGACTCAGTGAGGGGTGATGAGGCACCAGGGCCGTGTTGGTGATTTGGGCCGTGATGTCCACAAGCACTAAGGCAGGAAGGCTAGACGGTGTCGTAACACAACGTACTGTAACAACATACCACAAACCAGGTGGCTTCAAAGGACAGAACCTTTTACTATCTCACAATCAAGGTGTCAGGAGCTCCCACCTGTAGGAGAGAATCCTTCTTTGCCTCTTCAATACGGTAATAACGATGTAGGTGGGCACTCGACTCGTCAGAGGGACCACTTCTTATATTAATGTCTAAGCACTATGCTGCCTACCTGAAATTCATGTAAAATAATACTGGGTGTGAACTGTATTGGAAACATCAACAAAGAGCAGAAAAGGGAGAAGGAAAATAAAAGGTTCAAATTTCCGGGTATCAACCACAGAAGTCATGTACAGCATAAGACTCTAGTCAATAATATTGTGATCACGTGGGACAGTGTTAGATGGTTGTTGGACTTATCACAGTGATCATTTCCTCAGGTGTATAAACATTGCATAGCTATGGGGCACCCCTGAAATGAATATCATATTGTATGTTAGCTCTATTTTTAATAAAAATCTTTTTTAAAAAAAGGAAGGGCCCACTTGTGTGGAGCACATTGCAGATCGTGCACAGGGGCTGATGGGATGCTGTGTGGACACACTCACTGATGTGGGTTCATTGCCATTTTGAACAGCAGGTCTAAGGAGGAGCAACACCTTACATAGATCACACCATTTAATGTTGATCGATATTTACTGTTTATCAAAACCTGTTTGCCCAGGTTTTTTAACTTTATGGTCACCCTATAGACCATTTAGGTTGGAATGTTTTGTTTTTCTTTTAGGATTTATTTTATTGTTTGAGAGATGGTGTGTGTGAGAGAGAGAGAGAGAAAGGGGAGGGCCCAGAGCAGTCACCATAGCTGAATGTCATCATTAGTTGTGACGTGGTTTCATTCCCCACGGGTGGATGTGGGGCCGCGCAGAGTGGAAACTGAACCAGGAAGAGCCATCCTGGTGGATACCAGCTGCATACAGCTCAACATAAAGGGTTTGCATGGGCCGGAACCCAGGTCCGGGCATCAAACCCAGGACCCTGCAATTGTGAGGTAAGCCACTCCACCTCTGAGCTATCCTGGCACCCCTGTAATTCATTATTCAAAGGTGACACCTTCCTTTTTCTGAATCACAAAGGCTTGTATGCAGGAAGTTTCTTGAGCTTTCCTCCCCTGACAGCCAAAAATGGGCTGACCATGAGGAAGGCCTGGTGGCCTCTCTTCCAGGAAGCTGGCCCCGGCCGGGCTAAGTGGCTCGTCAGACACACCTCTGAGACATGAGGCTTTAACAGCCGCCTCATTCGGGGGCACTGGCAGCTGGCATGTCAGAGCTCCTCTTCAGCCACACCCTCCTCAGGTGCAGATGGCACCCCCTCGTGCTCTTTGGAAGCATCCCCACCTGGCTTCATCCCAGGTAAAGGGCTAACAGGGCTGAGGAGCTCGCTCCTCACTCCCTCGTATGGAACAGTAGTCGGTGGCCTGACATAGTCACGCTCTCTTTCTCCACCATTCGGCAGCCATCCTAGATCTTTCACCCCCATCTCTCCGTTACAAGGCCTTCCCAGCCCCCAACCAAAGTGTTCTGCTGTCAGACAGGAGAACTCGGAGCCCCAGCCTGGGCATCCCCTGGAGCAAAGACTCCAAGTTCACTGTAAAAAGTTGGGGGTGCTGGGATAGCTCAGCAAGTTGAGCGCTTGCCTTGCAACCGCAAGGTCCGGGGATCGAATCCCAGCCCCAGCCCGTGAAAACCCACATGCTAAACTGCGGTGCAACTGGTAACTTCCCGGCCTCAGCGGTGAAGGGTCTCTCCTCCTACACTGGAGGCCCCCAGTTCAGTTCCCACCCCATGTGGCCCCACATCCACCTGCGTGGAATGAAACAGTGTCACAACTAATGAAGTACAACTATGGAGACTGTGCTGGACACTCCCCCATCTCTTTCTCTCTCTCACCTTCTCTCAAACAATAAAATAAGTATTTTTTTTAAGTTGATCATTGTAAATAGTGGCCTGCATAGGAATGTCCAGACTTCTTCCTACCTGACACATCCTGAAAGAGCTAATAGTGTTCAAACTCCTTGGAGCATTTGCCTAAAATCTGGTATGTGTGTCCTCCGTCTCTTGCATGTACACTGTACCTCCCCGTCCCCAACAAGGGACTCCGATGTCAGCGGACATCTCTGCACATGTCTTCCTGCCCCGACGAGGCATCGCTGGGCCTCACATCCCTGAAGGGCTGAGCTGTGCTTGGGGGAACTGTGCAGGACAGGCCCCCAAACCCCACCTCAGCCTCCTCAGGGCTCACCAGCTGTTGAACGCAAGTGACATGTCATTACTGGAATGGACAGGTCTTGCTGGCTTTGCACTTCTCGTAGATACGATCTCAGCCTCCTGGAAGTTTGCCACCAGCTATGTCTGGGAGTTCCCAGGGCGTCTGATGGAAGTTCCCAAGTGGGTTAGCACAGCCCCAGCGCCGCTGTTCTCACAGTGGACCCTTGCTGGCCGTTGCTTCTACTGCTCTCGGAGGTTCTTATGAGCACGTCCTCACTCTCACTTCCTCCCCCGCCCCACTTCTCTGAAGCGAGAAGAGGAGGAGATAGCGCCCAAGTGTGAGTTTTGTGGGAGCGACCTAAGAACATTCTTCTCCAGTGTAGATGTTTCCTCTGACAACAGTAGCTCTGAACCAGCAAAACATGTAAGTTCTAAAAGTTTACTGAGGAAATAGTGTTCTTTGTAAAGATTTATTTTATTATTTATGACACACAGAGACAGAGAGAAGGGGGAGGGCCCAGAGCAGTCTCCATAGTTGTACATCATCAGTTTTTGACAGGGTTTCCTTCCACACAGGTGGGCGGGGGGCCATGCAGGGCAGGAACAGGGCTGGGGGCCTCCCGCATGGGAGACACAGCCCCATGAACTGGGGGCCACACCCCAGTTCAGCATATGGGTCCACATGGGCTGGGGCAGGAATTCAGTCCTCAGACCCGGGGCTGCCAAGTGAGCACTTAACCCACTGAGCCATCCCGGCTTCCCCAGTAGCGTTATTTTTAAATATCACTTTTAAACACATGCAGTGTTTTCTTCTACATTGCCATTCGTAAAAGTTAAGAGCTAGCCATTCGTGAAACACAAATCATAACCACAATAGGATGCCATTCCACACCCACTAGGATGGGTACAATAAAAAAGACAGATAGTAGCAAGTGTTGATGAAGATGTAGAGAAGCTGGAACCCTCAGACACTGCCGAAGGGGAACATAAAATGGTGCAGCCCCTTCGGAAAACAGTCTGGTCGTTCCTCAAAATGTTAAACAAGTCATTACCACATTACCCAGCAATTCCATTCTTAGGTACAGACCCAGGAAAACTGACAACATCTGTCCACACAAATGTTCACTGCAGCATGGTTGATAACAGCCAAAAAGGTGAAAACAATCCCATGCCCATCAACGTGTAGCCATCACATCAAATACTCATCCACAGAAAGAACTGGAGTACTGACACAGGCTACCGTATGGATGAACCTCGAAAACATTACGCTAAGTGAAAGGAGCCAATCACAAAGTCCCACACATTGCATGGCTCCATTGACATGACTTGTACAGAAGAGGCAAATCTAGAGACAGAAGGGAGACCAGTGGTTGCCAGGGGCTGACAGGAGAGGAGGCTGCGAGTAACTGTTCATGGGCACAGACTTCAGGCTCTAAAATTGATTGTGGTGAGGACTGCACACCTCTGACCATCCTAAAAACCATTGCCTTGTACACTTAAGTTACATAGTATGAATTATATCCCAATAGGGCTGTTACCAAAAAAGGGTTATGATGGATGGTTATTTTTCAGCCCCCCTGTTGTAGTTATTTCCAAAATCTGATTGACTACATCTACGAGGAAAAACAAAAACTTCAAAGCTCTAAAGCTGAGTTGATCTGCATCAACCCTCACGCTGCCTACGGCAGTGAAGCTGATAAACACAAAGCAAAGGAGAAAGCTCTGCAGAGGTAACACCGGGCCTTTTGATACTAAAACGCAGATGAGCCCATTTAACTAGAGAGCTTTGTGTAAAACGAACCTTGTTTCTCAAAATGTATAATTTCAAGGGTGTATTCCCAGTGAACAAACAAGCATTGGCCAAAGCAAACCCATTACAATTCCTGGTGGATGGTATGAGATTTCAGAAGCTCCGAGACACTCGGTGAACTTGCCGCTTTAAAGTGGAAATGTACAGATCCCACATTCTCCGGGCAATTCAGAATTCCTATATTGGAGAAATGTGTTCATGAAACAGAGCAGAGACCCACGTGCTCTGATTAAATGGATGGATTTACAAGTAATAGCAGATAAAAATAACAAGGGATGACACTTCAACAGTTCAAGTTCGTAGTATGCTGTCTTAAGCTTGAAATACACATCAGATATATAGGTATAGATATACATATATATTATTTTTCAGAAAACAGGAGCAACAGCTGACCAAACAACTGGCAATAATGGCAAATGAACAAACTGGTTCAACTGAAGAAGGTAAGTTGTTCCTCCACGCTGATGTCAGAGCTCAGCTGGGCATCAGAAAGCTCGTATGTTTGCCCCAGAACTAACATCGGCATATTGACAAAACAATATTTAACACTGTAATTCCAGTCAATGCAGCCATCACAATGGCTCAGAACATCTGAGGTTTTCAGTCCATCTGGCTTTTGAAGTTTTTAGTCTTCATCTAGTTACTGACTGGAATAAATTAGCAACAGCTGTAGAGCACTGATAACCGATAGCCACCCAAAGCTTTGGAGTTCACTGCCCCTTGTTTGATGAAGCACACATTCCATTTTGTTTTCAAGCTGGGGAATGTACAATCTGTCAAAATTAAGTCAGATTCCTCTCTTCGTGTATGGGCTCCACCAGCTGAAGGAACACTGATTTTAGAATCCAAGGTTCTGGATCTATATCCTTTTCTCCTTTCACGCTGTCTCATTTGGGGTAAATTACTTCATATTTCTGAACATCAGGCTACTCCTCTGACACTCAGAGCTACTAAAAAGCCACTTAGAGGGGAAGCTGGGATGGCTCAGTGGGTTAAGTGTTCGCTTTGCAGCCCTAGGGACCGAGGATCGAATCCCAGCCCTGGCCCATCAACTATGCTGTCAACTATGGAGACTGTTCTGGGCCTTCCCCCTTCTCTCTGTCTCTGTCTCGTCTCATCTCTCTCTCTCTCTCTCTCTCTCTCTCTCTCTCTCTCTCTCTCTCTCTCTCTCTCTGTCAAAAACAATAAAAATAAATCTTTAAAAAGACACTTAGAGAAAATATTTTTTGGGTTTTTTGTTTTTAACTAAATTTCTAGTATAACATTCCTTGAGATGCAACTGTTTCCTACTGAATCTAATGCCAGAAAATTCCACTTCATGAAAATCATCATTTTTCTTCTTTGAACAAAGGAATGGTCTTATTTTTCACCAGAAGAAGGTCCTCACTTTAACTTAATGAAGGCCCTCATGTTTCTTTCATTAGGAAAAACAAAAAAATGTCTGAGGAGTCAATGCATTTGTAATAGCATTTGAAATTTCATGTTAGAATAGAGGCTTTGGAAAACTTAAAACATATATGTACTTTCATGTGGTTCTTTTCCCATTAGAGTCAAAGAACTTTAAAACGCTTTCTTATCAACTTTCCATGGATGTTCCAGAAAAAGAGCTACCTGATGACAGACCATTTGATTTTCAATTAGATGAGAGAAACATATCCATTATTTGCTGTGATTCTGGGGTAGCATGTGGAAAGGTAAATTTTTTTTTTTTTTACTTGCTACTCTTTAAAATTCTATTTTACCTAAAATTATAAAAGCTGTCATGATGACTATGGCAGCTTGGCACATGTAACTATTGTCACAAAGAATTCATACAGTCTCTGTCTTTTAAGTTCTAGCCTCTGCAACCGTATTTTACATATGTTTTATGGGGGGGCTCGTTTGGTTAAAGTTAAAGCCTTTGTACTTTAAAACATGATTACTGTACATTAAGAAACATTTGAAATGTTTAGAAAACTGAAAAGAAGAGAAGAAAATTACAAAAAGTCTCAACTTCTTCCCCCAAAATCACTACTAATATTTCAATATCTTCTAGACCTGTACTACCCAATGTACATGTGGCTAAATTTAAAATAATTTGAAGTAAATTAAAATTTAAGATGGAATTCTTTAGTTACACTAGCTACATTCTAATGCTACATAGCTGTATGTGACTAATGGCAACCAAATTGCAGTACAGATACAGAACATTTTTATAATCACCAAAGTGCTATTAGACAATGCTGTTGTAGGCTTTTTTATGTGTAGGTTTTGTTAACATGCTTGTAATTATATATGTAATTTTTATCTCCTTTTAAATTGAATTACAAGAAAATATGTTCCATGATATTATATAGCTTATATTAACATCATTTTAGTATCTATGTGCTTTTTCATATAGTTTATCTTGCCATTCCCCTGTTACTGGCATACAAGTTATTAACAATATTTTTTGTTATACTAAATAACATTGCTTTCAATGTCTTTGTATATAAATTTATTTTTATATAATTCCTCAGACTAGATTCCTAGAAATTAACTTACTGAGACCAGTTTTGTTTCTCTTGGCTGACATAGAATTTAAGGTGTGGCAGTGAACAGAGGTATCTGACAAAATCAAATCCAAATTCTCTCTGGGGGAAAGTCACTCATCCAGCTCTCAAATTATTCTAATAAATTAACTTTTAAGTTCAATTACCAGAATATATGAAAACAAATCAAGAACACAAGGAAACTCAACACCACAATCAAAAATTCATAAGAATAATATCTAACAATAAAAAACCTGCAAAGACTTTGGAAATTGAAGTAATCTAACTATGTTTATGAAAATAGAAAATCAGCTTGAAGATATATAGAGGAAAAAGAAAACTATAAAATGACATAACAGGGTTGAAAAGAAAAAAAGCGAACTTACAGAAGTGAAAAAAAACCAAATAACAACTGAAATTAAAAACTTAAAAGATGAGAATTAAACACAAGTTAGACCCAACTAAAGAGAGAATTAATGACCTAGGCAAAAGGTTAGAAAATTATCAAAATTCACCATGGAGATGAAAGAAGGTAAGAAATACATAAGAGAATGTATGATTTGCAAATAAATGAGGGGTCTAAAATGTATTTATTCAGGGAAGCTGGGATGGCTCAAAGGGTTAAGCACTTGCTTTGCAGTCCTGGGGCCTGAGGATCGAATCCCATCCCAGGCAGACCCACATGTTGAACTGGGGTGTGCCCCCAGTTCAGTTCTTGCTGGGGCCTATGTGGGAGGCTCCCGGCCCAGTTCCTGCCGCAGCCCTGCGCCCACCTGTGGAGTGAAACTATATGGAAAACTAATGCTGTCAGCTATGGAGACTGCTCTGGGCCCTTCCCCTTCTCTCTGTCTCTCTCTGTCTGTCTCTCTCTGTCAAAAAACAATAAAAATAAATCTTAAAAATGTATTTATTCAAAATTACAGAAGGAGAGGAGAAAGATAATCAGGTACAGGCAGTATTTAAAGAGATAATAGATGACAATTTTCCAGAACTTATAACAGACTGATCTGCAGATTTAAGAAGCCCAATGAATCCCAAGCTGGATAGATTTTTTTTTTTTAAGATTAATTTTATTGTTTTTGACAGAGACAAAGACAGACAGAGAGAAGGGGGAGGGCCCAGAGCAGTCTCCATAGCTGTAGATCATCAGTTTTTGACATGGTTTCATTCCACACAGGTGGGCGGGGGCCATGCAGGGCAGGAACTGGGCTGGGGGCCTCCCACATGGGAGGCATGGCCCCTGGAGCCAGGGGCTGAACTGGGGGCGGGGGGGCAAGAACCAAACTGGGGGCCTCCCATATGGGAAGCACATCTCAGTTCAGCATATGGGTCGACACGAGCAGGGGCCAGGATTCAATCCTCGGTCCCTGGGGCTGCAAAGTGAGCACTTAACCCACTGAGTCATCCTGTCATTCCCTAGAAGATTTTTTTTTTAATCCTAGATGTTTCATAGTGAAATTGCACACCAAAAGACAAAAAAAAAAACAATCAGAAAAGAAAAAAAGCTTCATTTACATTTAAAGGAGAACCGTAAGACCATCAGATGACCTTCCAATAGCAACAATGGGAGCCAGAAGGCAGTGGAATGCATTCTGTGTGCTGAAAGAAAACAACAGTCAATCTGGAAGTCTATACGCAGTTAAGATAACTTTCAAGAAAATGTGCTCCCAAAAGACATTATCTGGCAGACACAAAGAGAGTTTGTCAGGAGGATATAACATTACAAAATAAGTTTTTTCCATATTAACATAGCTTAAAATATAGACAGCAAAATTTCATAGAAATAAAATGAAAAAAATTTTAATCCATAATCATAATGGAATACTTTAGCCTACCTCTCCCAATAATTGAGAAGACTATTAGGCCAACTAAAAAAAAAGCAATCATACAATAGAATATTTGAACAACCCACTTAACAAATTTGTTCATGGATTAGAAGATTAAATGTTTTACAGATGACATTCTTCCCAAATTTCAGATTCTAACAGGACTGCATATTTGTGTGCTTGGGAGGAAGGGAGGTTTTGACAAGTCGATTCTAAAACTTACATGGAAATTTAAAGAATCTAGAATGGCCAAGACCTTCTTGAAGGAGGTGGGGAAACGTGCTCTAGCAGGTATTAAGATCTATTACAAAATATTGTAATTCAGACAGTGTAGTGTTGGGGCAGGATGGATAAAGAAATCCATGACAAAAAATAAGGAGTCCAGAATCAGACTCATGCATAGATAAACATCTTATTTATTACAGCAGTGGCATTTTAATGCACATTAATGGAGAAAGAAAAAAACCTTTTCAGTACATAGTGCTGGGACAATCCAGTATCCATACTTTTTTTGGTGACATTGGAACCCCTACTTCACATGATTATTTAAAAATCAATTCCCAGTGGGTTAAAGACCTAAATGTGAAATACAAACTACAAAGATTTATTTGATATGGGAGAATAGCTTTATTACCTCAGGTTAGGGAAAGATTTATTAACTGATGGAAAAAAAAAATCTGTATCCATAAATGATTTGATAAATTAAAATTAAAGTTGTGAAAGGCAAGCCAAGAAGGGATATGGTACATATTTGCAGCATACATGACATGCACAGGGCCTAGATCCTAAATGTAAAAAGACATGAAAAAAACATCTACCTAATGGCCAAAAAACTTGCACACTTCTCCAAGGAGAAAATTCAAATGGTCAATAAATCTATGAAAAAGTGCTCAACCTCATTAGTAAGCTGGGAAAAGAAAATCAAAATCACAATTAGAGGTCAGTACATATCTATCATATTTGGGGGAAAAAAAGAAGTAAGGTCTGACGTACTGTGTTGGAACAAGTACAGGGCAACAGTCGCTATAATTTGCCTCTAGTGGGAATGTAAGTTGGTACAACTTAGAAACCATTTTGACATTATATATTCAGCAATGCCACCTCTAGATATAATACATGAGTGCAACTAGGTACCAACATACGTGCGTAAGAATATCCCTAGTCTAGTGTCATGGTTTATAATAGTCCCAAACTAGGAACAACCCCAATATCCATTAACACCAGAATGGACAGTGCTAAATTCACACAATGGAATACTATACACAGATGAAAGTTATTGGACAGCTAGCTACACATTGGGATGTGCGTAAATCTTATAAACAATGTTGACAGGAAGAAATCAAATAGTAAAAAGGTGTCACGTGTGATTCCATTTGTGTAAAATTCAAAATGGGGAAAATTAAACGATATTGTCTAGAAACTATAAAAGTGCCAAGAATTACTGTGAAACAGACCAGTGGCTGTGTCTAGGAAGAAAAGATACTGAATTTGGGATAGACACAACGGAGGCTTCCAGGGTATCAGCACTGTTCAATTTCTTGACCCTAGCAGTGATTGATAACATGGCTCTTCACTTTGTAATTACTCATTAATAGCATGTTTTTGCACTTATGTGAGTTTACCTCATAATTCTTATTTTTAAAAGCGAACAAATGTATGATCTTCTAAAATAATTGGCAACATTTGCATCAAAATTTAGATGGTGCCACTGTGCAGCCCTAGGAATTCTTGTATCCATTTTATTATAGTTCAAGATTAGGAGTACATAGAATCAAATTGAATCTTTAGTTTATTAGAAAATATTGTTGAGGTCAAATTCATCTTCCTATTTTGTATTGTCCATAAATGAGTTAAACGTGTAGGTATAATAAAGACGACCTCCTTGTACGTAGTTCACCATCCCATTTCCACTTGGTGTTTTTGTTCAGATGAACTTCCAGGTCAACCTTGAAGAGACACCAGATGCTACAGCTTCTACTGGGGTTTAAAGTCAGCTTATTGAAGGATAATTTACACAGAGTAAAATTCACCATTTTTAGATAAACAGCTCTATGAATGTTTTACAGTTATATAACCACCACTACAAAATCAGGATCTAGAATATTTTTATTGTGGTAGGGCTGGTTTTGATCTTCCGGGTTTTTGTTTGTTTGTTTGTTTGTTTGTTTGTTTGTTTGTTTTCAATAGTAATATGTGTGTAAAGTAAAACACAAGCCCTTCAAACAGGTATGTAATGTCATATGTTTGTGAGAAAGTTTTTTATGAAGTTATGTCGGTCAGGGACAATCTTGAATGATTCCTATGGATTGTTCCCTGTTGCCGAAGCAGGGCCAAACATTTAAATTAATAAATGGTTTGTGTCACTGTCTAGCAAGCAAAGAATGTCGGTTGTACTATCTATACAGCATGTGATCTGAAACAGTTAACAATTGTGTCCTTTTATTTTCTGTGGTTTGTAGATTGTGAGGAGTGAGCTTTTAGAGAAGTGCTACAAACATGGGCGCAAGTTTCTGACTTCATTTCCAGATGGGACAATGCAAATATTGTATCCTTTCTTGCAACAAAGTTCCTTTATTACCTTTATTTCTTCACAAAAGGACTAAGAAAAATGTATAGAAAAATATTTAAAAATGCATCTGGCCCCCAAATTCTACCACCTAAAGAAAAGCTGTTAGGGGAAAGCCGGGACGGCTCAGCGGGTTGAGCGCTCGCTTTGAGGCCATGAGGACCGAGGATCGAATCCCGGCTCCGGCCCAGGCAGGACCCACGTGCTGAACTGGGGAGTTCCCACAGTTCGGTTCTCTAGCTGTCTCTGTCTCTGTCTCTCTCTCTATCTGTCCAAAGTAAAATAAAAATAAATATGCACTGAAGATAAAATAATTACTCTCTATAAAATATAAAAAGATATATAAAAAAAAGAAAAGCTGTTAGCATCTTTTCATATATATTTCCTTACTTTTTTAAACAAAGATTTATTTTATTATTTGAAAGAGAGAGAAGGAAGGGAGGAGGGCCCAGAGCAGTCTCCACGGTTGTACATCATTAGCTGTGACATGGTTTCATTCCACACAGGTGGGTGTGGGGCTGTGCAGGGTGGGAACTGAACTGGGGGCCTCCTGCATGGGAGACAAGAACCTTCACTGCCATCCTGGCTGTTACCAGTTATGCTGCCTTTCAGCATATGGGTTTGCACAGGCCGGGCTGGGAATCAATCCTTGGACCTCGTGGTTACGAGACAAGTGCTCAACAACTGAGCTATCCCAGCATTTTCTTTTCTTACTTATTTTCTGAGCATATATATAACTGTTTAAAAATCAGTTCTGCAGCTATTTATATAACTTGCTCCCTTTACATATAAGATTATAGAATACATAACAAATGTACAGATATAACATCATTTTTATAACCACATGGTGTTTCATTATAAGATGTACTGTAATTCATTTAACCTATCCCCTATTACTGAACAAAGGTGGTTTCACAACTTCATGCTATTATATACAACCACTGAATGAACAGTTTTGTGCACATTTTATTGCATACTCATCACTTACTTCCTTGAATAAAATACATAGTGGTAGAAATCCTGGGTAAGAAATTATGGACATTTTAAAGCTTTGCTAGATTTTGGCCCCCAGGAAATATGTATCAGTTCACACCTCCATGAGCAGAATGTTATTTTTAATATAAATGTTCAATATTCATTTTATGGGACACCAAGTTATTGATCACATGAATCTGTGCCTGATAGATGGCCAACCAATTTGGTATTTTGACATGAAGGCTATTTAATATCTTAAGAAAAGTTAAAAAAAATTTTTTAACTAAAATTTTAAAAATTATGAAAGGAGGTGGTCTTTTTGGTGACTAAAGACCTCACCTTGTAGGGGGAGGTCATTTTTAGTCACAATTCCCTAAATATTTTTAGTCAAACCTCAGGAATAAACCAGAAAAATGCCTTTCATGGCATAGGAAGTTTTTACAATGAAGTTTTAGTTCCCTAGACCGTAGGAGAAAGAGTAATAGGTTTTTGTTTTCATTATATCAATACATTTTAGATAGTTCCTCACCTTTTATGTTTAGTTGTCACTCTGTGCCCTGGCTTTAATTCTTAAGTCTCTTGAAGGCTGCGGGTGATTTTCAAAATGATTCAGGATCTATCTTGTGTTTACGCCACTTCTGGGCTTCTGATCAGCTTAGGACTGAGGACTTGGTTAGTAAATGTCTTCAGTATATTTAATTCTTTTGGATGCTGTTATAAATGGAATTGTTTCCTTCATTTCACTTTCAGAATGTTCACTGCTAGCGGATAGAAGCACAATTTTTTTTTACAGATTGATCTTGTAGCTTACAAACCTGCTGAACTCATCTGCTGGTTCTTATCTATGGTTTTGTGGGTTCCTTAGGATTTCCTATATAAAAGAGCACACCAGCTGCAAATAAGAATGGTTTCACTTCTTTCATTTCCAACCTGGATATCCTTTATTTCTTCTTTAATAAAACTTCCCTGATTAGGACCTCCCAGTGCAATGTTGAATAGAGTTGCAAAGGGTGAACATTTTTGTCTAATTTCTGGTCTTAGCAAGAAAACAGTGTTTGTCATGTTTGTTTTTCTTTAGTCTATCAACACAGCCTATTTCACTAATTGGTTTTTCAGATGTTAAACCTTGCAGTCCTGGGATAAACTCCATTTTGTCATGGTACATGCATAATCCTTTCTCCTATGTTGCTAGATTCCATTTGCTAGTAATCTGTTGACATTTCTTGTGTCTCATAAGTTTATGTTGATCCACATAAAAAGCATAAGATTCTTTTGTAATGACAGTACCCCCCATTTTCAGAATGCTTTATGGTTTCAAAGGGCATTCTCATATATGGAATTTATTCCCAGAATAGCCATGGGCCCGTTCATTAGCACAACTCCAGTGACCTTATCTGATCTCAGCTACCCATCTGGAAACCTCGCCATCATCCGAGTGCCCAACAAGATAAATGGCTTCACGTGTATAGTCCAAGAAGACACACCTGCGAACCCCATGATCCTGGCCGTACTGGATTCTTCCGGCAGAAGTTCATGCTATCATCCAAATGGCAACGTCTGGTAAGTCCCTAGGTTCTCCATGGTGTTTCGGGGGGTTGTGAAATTCTATTTTTTCCCCCAACTTTATTGATCTATAATTGACATACAACATTATGTAAGGTAAAGGTGTACAACTGCGTTGATTTGATGCACTTAAAAATTGCAAAACGATTACCACAATAGTGTCAGCTATAATCACCTGCATCGCACCACATAATTGCCATTTCCTTTTTCTTGTTGAGAACATTTAAGACATACTGTTAGCAACTTTTAAGTACAACACAGTATTATTAAGTATCATCACTACGCTGTCCATTAGGATCCCCAGAAACGTACTCATAACTGGAAGTTTTATTTTTCCTTTTTAATGATGAAAATGGTTTTGAGAAGACTGATTTAAGTTAGTGGGCTTTAGATAATAATGTTCCACTCAGGGAGATATTTGGTTTATGGCTTTCCCTATGCTTCTCAGTGGAAAAAATCCTAGGCAGCTATTTAAAACAAAGCTCATCATATTCTCTCTATAAACAGCAAGAGAATACCAAGTATACAATTTCAATGTTAGGGAAAAACAATCTCTCAATAAATTATATGGTCACCGTAGGGTTTGGGATATGAACCCAGGCATTCTCTCTAGGCCTGTGTCCTTTTAATGTTACACCACCTCATCTATGGAAATAATTGACAATGGCAGGCTCTCCGTTGTGATTGTGTGGGATATATTTCTCACTGGTAAGCTTCCTACAGCCACAATCAACAACAATAACATACAAGCAAAAGCTCCAGAGAAATTAAGATCTTGATTCCATTTTGATCTACCAATTTATACACTCTGTGAGACTTCATATTATTCCATTTAACCTGAGAAAGTGAAATTGAGGTTCTAACTTCAAATACAATGTAAACTTCTTGAGCTTTTCAGAAAGCGATGTTCCCTCCTTTTACGTTACTCAAAGGTGCAGCAATCTCATCCTGAGATGCTCTGCTGATAATTAGCCAAGTTTGGAGGCTGCCAGGACTTGAGAAAGTTAGAACACAGAGCACTGTTCTGTGTTTTTAGTTCAAGTCAGTGGTCAATCCATGACCCCCATGACTATTAGAGAATTTCTTACTGTTCACTGTTCAATAGCAACTCTAGGGGAAGCCTGGATGGCTCATTGGGTTAGCACGTGCTTTGCAGCCCCCGGGGCCGGAGGTTAAGTCCTGGCCCTAGCCCGTGTGGACCTATATGCTGAACTGGGGTGTGCTTACCATGTGGGAGTCCCCCGGTTCAGTTCTCTCCTGAGCAAGCTTCCCATATGTGGGAGGCCCCCAGTTCAGACCCCCTCCAGGGGTGGGGGTGGGCGTGCCTCCCGGGAGGCCCCCAGCCCAGTGGAAAACTGATGACATACAACTATGGAGACTGCTCTGGGCTCCCCTCCTTCTCTCTGTCTTTCTCGGTCTCTCTCTCTGTCAAAACCGGTAAAATAAATCTTTAAAAAATAATAGCAATGTTAGATCACATTTGGTGGAGGGACTATGTTAATTGTCACCAGATATTCCTTAGCTTCTAGGATGTTTCCCTTGCCAGTAATGCCCTCTGACCCCCCAAACTCCATTCCTGGGTCTTTTTCTTTAAATATATATTTTATTTATTTATTTATTTTGACAGAGGAGAGAGAGAGAGAGAGAGAGAGTTACAGAGACACAGAGAGAACCGAACTAGGGGAGCTCCCAGTTCAGCACATGGTTCCACACGGGCCGGGGCAAGGACTCGATCCTCGGTCCCCGGAGCTGCAAAGTGAGCACCCAACCCACTGAGCCATCCCGGCCTCCCCTCCTGGGCCTTTTGACACAACTCCCTGGTACTGTCATAGCTGTTTCCAGCTGTCTCTTGTGAAGCAAGCCTATGTCCCCTGCCCAAGGACTGAAGTTCCTGGAATGCACACCCTGGAGCTTTGCCCCTACATAGCATGTATTCGCATAGACTCAAAGAATGTGGATTAAATAAATAATTTATCTTGATAATAATGTAGTGACCTCGATTTCTTGTGTGTACTTTTGCTATTAGATTGCCACTAATCAATCCTGGGGAAATAAGATGTTATTTTACCTAGGGGGCCCTCATGGCCAATTCATCTAATTTTTCTTTTCTTTTCTTTTCTTTTTTTAAGATTAAATTTATTTTTTGAGAGAAGATGAGAGAGAGAAGGGAGCTGGCCCAGAGCCGTCTCCATGGTTGTACATCATTAGTTGTGACATGGTTTCATTGCACACAGGTGGATGTGGGGCCATGCAGGGCGGGAACTGAACCAGGGGCCTCCCACATGGGAGGCGAGAACCTTCCCTGAACCATCCTGGCGGTTCCCAGTTGCACCGCAGTTCAGCATATGGGTTTGCACGGGCCGGGGCCCAGGTGTCGAAAACCAGACCTCTTGATTGCGAGGCAAGCGCTCAACTGCTGAGCTATTGTGACATCCGCATCAATTCATCTAGTTTTTTTAAAAAATAACACTTTATCCAGGTAAGTCAACTTTCTAAGTACCCAGAGCTCTACCTATTGTGTCTGCTCAAGGAAGGAATGGTGATTTAAGTTAGAAGAAGGTGAGAGTCTGAGGAGATAACTGAGTAGGATGGGCATCATTGGTGCCACTAGATTTCAGATTGGACAGTGCTAAGGGGGTAGGTATGTAGTAAAATGTGGCATTGGGGATGCTAAATGGGTGGGGGGCCCAGTTGGTCTCCCTTCTGCTCACCCTGATGACAGACCTTCTAGAAAGACCTCTGGCTCCCAGTGGCTGGATACTGGTAGCCAACAGCTGTCTTGTGCTGAGGCTATTTCGGCCTTCCCCAGAAGTTACATCCCCTGGTGTTCATTTTGACTGAGGAACACCTCAGCACTGGCCTTCTCTCTCAGGTGTAGACTGCCCTCCTGTATTTGTTCTTGTTCAGACTAAACCTTCCCTGCTCCCTATTTATCCTTCCCAGCCTTAATTTTCCAGATCACTTTACTATCCCGGTTCCATCCTTTAGACCTGGGGTCTCCCAACCCCCAGGCCACAGACCAGTACTGGTCCATAGCCTGTTAGGAATTGGGCTGTAGCAGGAGATGAGCTGTGAGCAAATGAGTGAAGCTTCATCTGTATTTACAGCCGCTCCTCATTACTCCCATAACCACCTGAGCTCTGCCTCCTATCAGAGCAGCGGCGGCATTAGATTCTCACAGGAGTGTAAACCCTGCTGTGAACTGCGCATGTGAGGATCTAGGTTGTGTCTCCTTATGAGAATCTAACACCTGATGATGTGAGGTGGAGCTGAGGTGGAGATGTTAGTGCTGGGGAGCGTCTGCCAATATAGAGGCACATGAGCAGAGAGGTTTGACTGCACATAGACCACAATAAATCACCTGCTTGCAGACTCATGTCAAATCCCTACCAGTCAGTGGCAAGTGACAAACTGCATCTGACGGCAGGCTTGATAGTGGCAAGTGAGTTGTATAATTATTTCACTATATATTACAATGTAATAAATTCATAGAAATAAACATGCACCATATATGTAATGCACTTGAATCATCTCAAAACCAGCCTCCTTTCCCGGTCTGTGGAAAATTTGTCTTCCAGGAAACTGGTCCCTGACGCCAAAAAGGCTGCTGTTTTATCTCCATTTCAGTTTATCATTTGGCCTTGAATTGGACCCAGTACTTCACATTAGTATAGCAGTCGGTCACGGCTTGTCACTCCCAAGATTACCTGAGGTTTTCCATCATTTGTCTGCTAGTAACTAATATAAGCTGCTACTCCCCTTGGTTAGCAAATGACAGGGCTAATTTCAGGGTAGAATGATAATGTGACTGTTTCTGATGTTTAATTTCCTTTCTGCCCAGGGTGTACATCAATCTCTTTGGGGGTCAATATTCCGATCAAGCTGGCAACAGAGTGAGGGCTTGGAATTGGTCAAGTTCTGTCTCTTCCTCGCCCTTCGTTTCATTTAAACCTGTCTTTCTGGCTTTGAACCATTATGTTGGAGTTCGCATCTTAGAACAAGACAAGATTTCAGTCACTTTTCTAGCAATGGGCCGACAGGCAAGAATCAGCGTTGGAACCAAAGTAAAGGTAAGTACATTTCTAAAAAGAACTAATGCAGTTAGAATAGTAAAATAACTTCTGTTAGGGTTGTCACCGATCAATTATACTTGTGTGGAATCTACTGTCCACTAAGAATTTTAAAATTCAATACAAAAACACATTGCGAGAATTTTATGTGGAGTTGGGGCAGCTTTATTGTTTCTTCTTTCTCAGAGTTGCCTTCTTGTTGGGACGTGAATCCAAGCAACGTTGACTGAGTGTTAACTCTGTGGCCGCATGGTGCTGCTCCGGGAGTTTGGTTTGGGGGTTTTATATTGTGTTTGCTTTTCTCTGTGCTGTAGTAGAAATCCCTGAGCGAAGTCAGGAGACCTGGGTTCTAGCCGTGTTCATGATCAAGCATAAGCCCCACCTCCTTAGAGGCAGTTCTGGGACCACCTAGCCCTGGGCCCAGTGAAGGTCAACCATGTGCTTCTCCGCGTTGTCCCTGCACTTGCCCAACCATGCCGCCTCACTTGCCCTCATGGCTGCAAAATTTTCCTCCTGGAGAGCAAGCTCCCAAAGACAACTGTGTCTTACCGATTCCTCTGTTCTGCCCTTCTGCCCCCCACCCGGGGCACGGCCCAAGCTCATGCTCAGTAACTGGCAATGCTGCACAGTGGTTAAGAGCAGGGGGGTCAAACTGGCGGCCCCTAAGGTAATTTTTTGTGGCCCAAATGAAAATAGAAAAATTGTTATGAAGAAAATAGCGCTGAGGGGAGATCGAGGCAATACCGTCCACACAATTTCCTCGTGAACCCTTTAACTACTGAAGACGAGTGTACACGTGGCCCAGTGCCTTTCCTGGGGGCCTGTGGGCGTGTGTAAACGCGTTCACTCAGTTCCAGCAACATTTGTACATGTGATGTGGCCCGCGTGAATCTTGCCTGTTGTACCAAATGGCCCATGTTTTCATTGAGTTTGACACCCCTGATTAAGAGGGTAGACTTCAGGTTACAGAGACATCGTTTCAAACTTTCACTCTGCCGCTTAGTTAAGTGGGTGAACTTGAGTTTCAGATCCTTCACGTTCGTGCACACAGACCCAGGGAACAGGCCTGGAACTGAAAATGTGTCCTCACAAGTGGTGGGCAGGGAAGCGCTGAAGGAAGAGGCTGGCGCTCCAGTCCGGCCATCCACAGACTTGATGAAGGTGCATGGTGGCCACACAGCTAAGTGGGTATAGAGAACCTCCTCACAGCTGAGCCAAAGAACTATGCAGAGTGAAGCAGGATGGAGGGGAAGACTGGTACACGACCCATCCCAGGTAAGGGAAATGCCTTTGATTTGTGCCTGGGTCCACACAGCAGCCTGCCCCAGGAACCAGCTTGTGCCAGGCCCGTGCAGATGACAGTGAGACAGGCACTGAGGGGATTTATCAGAAGCCAGCTCTGCTCTGACCGGGTCTAGCTCGCGGCTCTGGCAGCTGTCACGTCATGGGCAGTCCCTGCTCCACACCACATCCGTAACATGGGGATAACGATCCCTACCTTATAGAGTTATGAAGATTCGATGAGAATCAAAGTGCTTGCTGTGCATGGTGCTTGGCACTAAGTACTCGGTTAATGGCAGCTCGGTGTTCGAGATGTGGAGTTCGGGGAAGCTGGGATGGCTCAGTAGGTTAAGCGCTCATTTTTCAGCCCTGGAGACTGAGGATCGAATCCCCACCCCGGCCCATATAGATCCACATGCTGAGCTGGGGTGTGCCCCCAGTTCAGTTCTTGCCTGGGGCCTATGCCGGAGCTCCCGGCCCAGTTCCTGCCCTGCGCAGCCCTGTGCCCACCTGTGGAGTGAAACTATATGGAAAACTAATGCTGTCAACTATGGAGACTGCTCTGGGCCCTCCCGCTTCTCTCTGTCTCTGTCTGTCTGTCAATAAACAATAAAAATAAATCTTTAAGAAATGTGGAGTTCATCAACTATCCCCCAGGAAAACCAAAACACACCCATAGATGTAGAGATAGATACGGAGACCTGTGTGTATCTGTAGACATATGGAGCATATATCGTGTGTGACTTTGAATAAGTTCCTTAAACTCTGACTTCGTTTCATCGACCATTGGTGCCAACCTCCAAGGCGTATCCAACCTCTGAAAAGTCGATACTTTTAAGTAAGTGAAAATATGATCTCAAGATTCTGCACTGGCAGAAATATCCCACAAATGCCAAACAAAAGAGAGACTTCAGATTCAAGCACCATGCAGTGCAGATCTGCCGGGTGCTACTCACTGTTGTAGCTTCTTTCAGTCGTCGTAGCTGATGCATTCAGCCACATGGGCTCCAGCCACACTTCCTTGGTTAGAAATTTACAGGGCAGCCTCCTTGTGACGCATGACATTCATGGTAAGTGCCTTCTGACCAAGAAAAAAAAAAAGAAAAAGCGTCATTTTCCTGCAAAAGAACGATTTTGATGTTAAAAGTTCTTCTTTTCTCATTGTCCTCATGATCATTCTTTCTTTGAATATTTAAAAAGATACAAAGGCGATGCGTGAATGCATTTGCATGTTTGAAGATGCAAGTAATATAGAAATCAAGTAAAAAATGAGATTCCCCTTTTATCCATTTTCTATTCTAGCCCTCTTCCCAGAGGTAATCACCACCCAAGCTTCGGTGGGTATTTCTCTTTTCTATATATTGATATATTATTCACATGTCTTTTTAAAATTAAAATTGGATTCTATTATAATGATTATATTGTTGGGGAGAGGTTCTATTTGTTTTTGTTTTCCACTTAACAGGTATTAAAAGTTTTTCTGCACTTCCAAGCGTATTTGGCTATTTTATTTTTAATTGCTGCATAATATATCAATGGTTACTTTAAAATTAACTATCTTTTATTTTTTATGTATAGAATTAACTTCCAAGTCCTCTGGTTTTTTCTTTTCCTTGACCACAATAATTCTTTCAGCTCAGAAAATGTTCACTACACTTATTCCACAGTCTTCCTCTGGCTACTAATTGCTTCCTTGGGTATAAGTATCTCCGGTAGGCAAACCTGCTACCTCTTTCATGGCCTCACATGGCCTCACACATTCGGTGATTCCTGGTTGTGTGTTCATTTTGGTGTGTATGTGGGAACCGCTGTTTTCCTGCTTGTTCTGCTTGCTGACGTTTGCTTCTGACAACCGTGAAAGAGCGGTATGCACTCCTGAGGGCTAGAAGACCAGCCCTGGGCCAGCGTCCAGCCCCCCGCAACCGGGCTCACCCCGGAGCAGAGGCTGACGGCTGCCTCCCACCTGTTATCCCGATGTTTACCTGGGGGTGGGGGGTGGGGGGTGGGGGGTGGGCTGCTTCTTATTTCTGTTCACTTGGAGCTCAGAATGTGTGTTTGGGGTCAGTGGTTATCTCTAATCATTGACCACTGTGGATATGGCCTCATCTGCTGGTTGATTTTTAAGAATTCTTTAAGATTATTTCACCCGATGGGGGATGGGGTGGGGTGGAATTCTGTTTCCTGGGACCGTTATTGATTTGCTCTCTCAAAAAGTTTTCCTTCATGTTGTTTGAGATCTGGAATTGAAAGGAGGTAAGAAAATGCAGATCCGTTCTTCATTATTCATCCGTTTCACATTCCTTCCTCCCTCCCTTCCCTCTTTCCTACCTTCCTTCCTTCTGATGGGGAGTTGGGATGTCAATGCAGAAAGACACCGTGAGTTCTTGAGTCTCTTGCAGGTAAGTGGCCACACAGCTTGCCAAAGGTAGTGAGGGGTTCAGCTTGTATTTAACCTGCCCACAGAGGCCCAGCACCCCTCTGCGAAGCAGCAAATGGGAAACTCTTGAGGCAGGACGGTCCCAGCACACCCATCTGCCTTCCTGTGGCTGCAAGGAGCCTTCAGCATGCATCACCTGCAGCTGTGTGGCGTGGGAGCCAGAGGCAGGGGAAAGGCCCTGCACCCTGGCTTCCTGGAGGCAGGATCTCACTCAGGAGAAGTTTCAGCCACCCCAGGCGTCCTTGAAAACTCAGCTCAGGTGCTGCCTCCTCTCAGGAGGGCTGGCCCCTCCGTACCCTCCCAGCCTCCAGTCAGCGCTTCCCACTGGCATTCCCCAGGGAAGCCATGCTAGCGCTTGGCTCAAGGCACTTGAATTCCCTGTTAGCACCTGAGAGCGTCCGCATGCCACTTGCTCAGGTCTGCGCTGGTCTCTCAAGTCTCTGCAGCCTTTCAGCTCATCTCTCATTCAGGTGACAGGAACAGCAGGGGCCCTGTGTCTAGATAATCAAACTCAACAGGGAGGGAATCCGACCCCAAATCGAGTGCCACCTTCTGCCGCATCCTCCTTGCCACCGGTGCCGTTGTCACATACCTGCACCCTGAGCGTCCCCTTCTCTTTCTCTTTGCTGGACAAAGCTCCCAAATCCAGAGGAGATTCCGGCTCTCCGGTATGTGAGTGTGGAGGACCTCCTGCTACTGGCCACCTTGATAAAGATCCGACGCCTGTTTCATAAACTCGAAGGATGTATGAATTTCCCCTCCAGCCAGATTTGGGAAAAATTTAAGCCACCTTCCTACCTTTCTTCACTCTCTCTAAAACTAATTGCCCTTTGTAACAATTCTGGCCTAAAGCAAGACACTGTAACAGCCGTCACAGCTATAATAAATGAAAAAATCTAAGGAATGGCGGTGGCCTCATTTGTTTGGTTGATTCTTTTAGGGGCGCGTGTGGGAGTTTTCAAGGCAAGGCTACACAATGACCCGGAACGACCCAGAGATGTGCTTTACGATAAATTTAGAACATATCCGGAGTCATCACAGGCGTGTCCTCTCGGTCGGAAAACCAAACCACTCACTTGGGAGACGGCAGACAGTGAGCGAATCAGCCGCAGTGACCCTGTCCATTAAGGGTTCTATCAGGAAAACGAAAATGCACGAAGAGATCAGAGGCTTCCAGAGCCATCCAAAAGGCCGGGGACATGGGGACGAGGAAAACCCTGCTGGCTTTCACAAGAGCTGGACCAGAAGGAATCTGGGGAAGCCGGGAAGCCGGGAAGTCAGAGCCCCGAAGTGACAGAGTAGCAGGAGCTCTGGGAGGAATGTGGCCTCAGGTCCCGGCCTAACAGGAACCCGTCGTCCACCTGCCGGCCAGTACCGCCGGCCAGACCTGAGGGCTGGCTGCTGCCTCTCCCAGATCCAGCACACTGGGGCAGGCAGGCCTCTCACAGGCGGAATCATCCTGGAGCGGGGCTGGCAGAGGATGGTGGCTCGTCATGTATTGTCCCTTCCAAACAGATGTTGCTGAATCTGCAAGGAGAGCCCAGCGCAGTTCGGGGAGTTGGAGGGGAGCAACCCCAAGGATGTCCCTGGAGCCCTGGAACACGGCCTCTGCTCCACTGCCACGGACGGCTCCGTTCCCTGTTCTCTCTTTTTAATTTTATAACCATTTTATGGGAATGGAATGGTCACACAGAGCCCAAAGCTATCCCTCAGCATTATTTTTTTTTTAAATTTAATGTGTAATGATAGTTGGTATGCTATATTATATTAGTTTCGGGTGTACAACATAGTGATTCAATATGAACATACCGTCCAAGTGATCACCACAGTCTGTCTAGTAACCATCTATCAACATACAGTTATAGTCTCCACTCTATTCCCTCTGTGGAAATTGGTACCTCTTTCCCGTCCAATTGTTCTTTGGGGGTGCGGGAGTGAGTAGTAGTTTCAGGGGCCCTTCCTTATAAGGAATTCCAAATTTGGTGCTATGCTAATGCACAGGAGCGATGCCGCCTATCAGCCATTCCCTACTTAATCACATCGCTTTCTTAAGAAACAACTGAGGAAGCGCAGGAGGAGAGGGAAGGGACATGGGCTTGAATAGAGGCTGAGGCCCTGCAGCAGGAAGGGACTAATGAGCAGAAAAGTGGCTGAGCTACCGGAATGGGGGAGGGGTGTTGAGGTTCTTGGTGTTAACCCATTCTCCACCTTGTACGCGGTGGCCTTGAGTTAGCTTGCTTCATAGGAACTGTGTTAACCCTGAAGATTCTTTTTTTATTCCCGCTCCTGTGAATCTCTACCACTGTCTTTGTGAAAATAAGGTTCCTAGGCTCAAGTCTTGATAGATGCCATATCTCTTTTTCATTTTTGCCTTTTGCCTCTGCCTTATCATCGATGAGTGATCTTCCAAGGGTCTATCAAGTGAGATGGAAATAATAAATTAATTGAGCTCACATGTATCAGCATATCTCTAAAAACTAGCACTTAACAGTACAAGAAGGAACTTACGCATCACAACAAAGCCTAAACTGAATGTGTTTTTGTACACCAGTAAGAACTATTTTGGGGGTACTGAGCCCAGAATAGATACCAAATAAGACCTTTATTAATTGAAGATAGGTGAGATATCATGAGATGATATTTTTTACAATGAGATGATATGTTGCTTCTTGTTTAATGTCAGGATCTTTACTTTAAAAAAAAATGATCATTTATTACATGAAATAAGTATATGTTGCCTCTCTTGAAGTGTATTAAAAAGAACGAGAAAAGTATTTATATCTATGTATGAAGGTTATATTTCAAAGCAGTTACATTTATTTAAGGGATTGAGTTGTTAAAAAATAGCAATAATGGCGGATGCAGGGATAGCTCAGCAGGTTGAGTGCTTTTTTGCCTTGCAACCACCAGGTCCGGTGATCGAATCCCAGCCCCGCCCTGTGCAAACCCACCTTGACCAAATTGTGTTTCCCCAATTCCTATGTTGAAGTTCCAGCCCTCCACATGTCTGGAGATGAGGCCTTTAGGGAGGTCAATGAGGCCCTGATCCCATAGAACTGGTGTCCTCGTAAGAAGCCATCCTGGAACTCTCTCCATGTGGACACAGCCATCCACGAGCCAAGAAGAGGCCTCACCAGCGGCCAATCCTGAGAGCACCTTATTTGGGCCTGCTGGTCTCTCGAAGGGCAAGAACGTACATTTCTGCTGTGTAAGCCACCTCGTCGGAAGTGTCTGAGCCCACACCGACCCACACGGCAGCCCCGGGACGGCACCTGTCCCTCTATATGGAGTCCTTTGCTACTTCCCTTTCTCTTGGGGATCAACTGCACTCCCCGTGGTCCAACTTCTACACACGGTTGTTTCACATATGTCAGGCACTTCTAGCTGTCTGTGCGGGAAGGTTAACTGGGTCCCAGCTACTCCATCATGGCCCAAAGCACGAGTCTCATGCTTTTCTATCTTTTTTTTTTTTTTATCTTTTCACATTTATAGAGAGAAATTATCTTTTTGTCTTCAGTGCATAGTTATTTCTATTTTACTTTTTGACAGATAGAGAGACAGAGACAGAGACAGTTAGAGAACCAAACTGTGGGAACTCCCCAGTTCAGCACGTGGGTCCTGCCTGGGCCGGAGCCGGGATTCGATCCTCGGTCCTCATG